>JANAVB010033817.1:1393748-1590368 GCA_029216955.1 Iris pallida
TGGTCAAGAAAACTACTTCATATGATGGCCAAAAGGTCAAGAAAAGTCTTGCCAGCGACCGTCAAGAAAGGAGGGAGGGTATTTTCTTGACTCCGGCCTACTTGACGGAGCCACAACCGTCAAGATACGTATTTCTTGACGGGGAATCCCTGTCAAGAAAAGCCCTTTTTTTCTTGTTGTGCTTGAATACTCCAGTTGTTTGACGCATTTCTTTGGATTTGGCTTTAGCTTTTTGTCACATCTATACGACATATTGATCCCTGGATCCTGATACCCATAGCGTGTGAGCATCTTCTCAATGTAATGAGACTGTGACATGCCACTCCAATTTTTGTCCGGATGATCTTTATCCCTAGGATAACATCAGCTTCCCCTAAGTCTTTCATATTGAAATTAGATGAGGATAACTTTTTTTTGTCTCTATGACACATGCTAAATTTGTCCCCAAGATCAGCTTATCGTCCACATACAGATAAATGACAACTCCTCGCCCGTCAGTAAACTTTGTGTACATACACTTGTCTGCCTCCTGACCTTGTAGCCATTTGATCTTTTGACTTTATCAAACTTCTCATCCCACATCTTGGGAGCTTGCTTCAAACCATATAATGATTTTACAAACTTACAGACTTTGTCTTCAAGTACCTTGACGACAAATCCTTCTGGCTGTTGCATGTAAATCTCTTCGGTCATCTCACCATTCAAGAATGTTGTTTTAACATCCATATGATGAATAACTAGCTTGTGAATCACACTCAGAGCAATCAACATCATGATGGTCATCATTCGCTCTACTGGAGCATATGTGACAAAATAATCGATTACATGTAACACCCTATTTTCTGAAATTGGGGGTATTTTTGAAAATTTATTATTTTATTATTTATTAATGGTGTTTAGTCATGATATGATTTTTGGTGATTATTAGTGTAATTAAAACTATTTCTAAGTCATGACTTATGACTTTGTGATTTTACTAGTATAACCCTAGTCTAAACCCTAGTTATTCCTTAACCTAGAAGTTGCCATGACCATGTGAGCCTAGCCATAGGCTTAGAACATCAAATTAGTGATTTTAGCCTAAAAGGGTATTTTGGTAATTTACTAGATTTTATTGAGATTATATGTTTTTAATATTATTTAATTGTTGTTAAGTACCATGGTTAGTCCCTAACCTATCTTACCCTAATCTAGAGGTTAGCTACTAACCTAGAAGCTTGAGGATGGATAATTAGTCAAGGGTTAAAGTAATGTAAATATCTAGATATTTACATAATTGATATTTTGCTTAAAACCCTCAAAATATCTCAACTTTGGCACCAAAGTCTTTGCCTTCACCTTGAAGGAAGGCCAAGGACACCCCCCTCCTGCCATGGCCGGCCATAGGGCACCCCCTAGCACTACACCATTCTATATAATCCTATTATATTCATTCATGATCAATTTACATGAATTTTAAGCCTACAAAATTCTATTTCCTTCAAACCTCCATAACTTGATCATTTTTGATCCAAATCACCTCTAGTCTTTTGCATTGGGACCCTACAATATCAAGGGTGCTAAGGGAGGCTAGCAATCCAGAATTTACAAGCTTTGGACATCACCAAGTTGAAGGACAAATACCCCCCCTCTCTTTGATTTTCTACTGAAATTGCACAACTAGGTAAATACCCATAAACCTTGCAAATATTCTGTTTTTTTCTTCATAAATGCATGCATATAGGTCTACCCTAACTGTGGGTCAAGTTTGGTAAAATTTAGGGTTGGTTTGGTGTCCGTATCAGACACGTATCCTAGGCTATTAAACCTTGTTTGATGAAATGCCACAAAGGATTTGATTTTGTTAAACTGTAAAACTAATTACATTTCCTTGTAGCCCTAGACTAGTAGAATATATACCTAGTTGATTGAGCACAATTTAGATTCTTTTTCGTGTCCAAATCGGACACGAACCCACGTTTTTACACTGTGAACAGACACGAAAAATCCCCTGCTACTCGACCCCAATTCCGGACATGACACGCCATGAGGACGCGTGCAAATTGACACAGAGGAGGGGGCAACCTCTTTCATGCCCCCCTTCGAGTTTGAGACACATTTGTGTCGTATCAAGAACACACGGACACGTACACTGTCAGTGCACACGCGCGCAGGGGCCAACTTCGCGCGTGTCGTATCGCACGGACACGACACTTGGGCACCTCGTGGTGACACGAGGAGGTAGCCCATCATGTGGCGAATACATGGACACGAGCATGAGACGTGTCGTGTCCTGTGTTGCGAACACGAGGCAGTTGCACGCGTGCACGACGCGGTCTGAACACGCATATCAATCGTGTTTTTCACGACTGATACGGACTTCGTATCGTGTCCTGGAGCAACGTGGGCACAGGGCAGTCACTTGGACACATGCACAACCCCTAGGCGAACCATCGTTCACGAGCACGAGATATGTATTCGTGTGTGTCGTGTCCTAGGATGAATTGCATGCGTGCACGACGCAGCGTATTCGTGTGTGTGTGTCAGTTTACCCGATTGGGTTTTGGTGAGTTTTGACACATCAAATTGTGTCGTGGTGTCGTGTCAGGTACCTAGGACACTAGAGGACACTAGGGGCTAGTGTTACCAACCCTTGGGTTCGAGCCTTAGCTCGGTTTGGTGTGTGTATTTGGGTTTACCCATTTTACCTGTGCACAGTGCACATTTCCAGAAATTGGGACATTTCCCAGTTTTCCAAATCGAAATTCAAAATGATTTTTGTTATGATTTATACATATAATTCTATGTTTTCAGTGTATGTATACGTAGTGTATATATATGTGTGTGTGTGTAGGAGGAATTTGGGGGTATATACGTGTGTGTACATGTGTATATACATATATGTATATATATAGGTATGTGTGTGTAACTGTGTGGTGTGTGTGTGTGATTTCTGGTTCCAGAAATCTGGAACACCCCCCCTTCCTGTCCAGTTCTCACACTCTCCTACTTTCACTCTATCTCACTATTCTCTCTGTCACTTCTCTCTATATATATGTATTATATATATGTTTTGTATATATATATATACATATATTGATATATATATATATTGTATTAGATTATATATTGTGTCATTATATATATGTGAGTGTGATTTGTATTATATATAGGGTATACATATATTGATATATATAGGTAGTAGATAGACTTGTGTATATCTATATATATATATATATATATATATATATATATATATATATATATATATATATATATATATATATATATATATATATATCTATATATATATATCTATATATATATGACTTTCTAAAAAAAAAAATATATATATATATGACTTTCTAAATATAGGTTATATGGAAACCTATGACAACTAGCCTATGGCCTAAGTTACTAGCCTATGGCATTAGGGGCTAACCCTAATTGACCTAATGACCCAAACCCTAACTAGTTGACCCTTGTTTGACTAGAGTTGACCAAAGTCAACCTTAGGTCAAACTTGACCTAATTAACCTAAAATTGACTAGGATTAACCTAAAATGACTAGTTTAACTAGTTTGACTAAAACCCTAACTAGTTTGACTATGGTTGACCTAACTTTGACTAGTTTGACTTTAGAGCTGACTTTTGACCAGATTGACCTAGAATCATGTAGTATGCATAGTAAACCTCTTTTTTACTATTTAGAATACATTGTGACTTGTGTTGCTCTGATCAGGAGCCAGACACCTCTCCTCAGACAGCATATTCTCTACAGACATTCATACAGCAGGCGAGTACATTCTCTGACCGTTTCATACTTGTTCAGGCTTTATTTTCTCGCTCTAGACTACTTTACTTGATGCTGTCACGTTGGTAACACGGATTGGTACTATATGGATCTTTACATGAGATGTTATCCCCCTCGGGAGCATCGGGTACTTCATGTTACGTGTGTTTCACTTTCATCATGTACTCCTATGCTTCCATCATGCATGGGCACTCATGTGATCATGTACTCTCATGTTCACTGAGCCCTCATGTATAACTTCACGTATACTCATTTATGAGCCTCATGTGAAGTAATGTATAATAACGTAACTTGTCTCGATCCTTCTGTATTGATTGGGGAAAACGGGGGAGTAGAAGTGGACATGTGAATAATTCCAAAGTAGTGTAATCATGTACAAACTCAGTAGTATAATCATGTATAAATTCTAGCCATTCACATGCCTATCTTGTACTCTACATCACTAGTCACTTACAGTTCTCTATATACAGTTGATATTTCCTTACAGCTATCTCTTTTACAGCGTATATTTCCTTTCAGCATTTCCTGTATTTTACTCTATTGCCTGTATCGTATTTCCTAACCTGATATGAACTGTGTGAGATGTATTGTGATCGTTCCTGTCCTGACTGGACCTGTTAAAAATATTACAAAGGATGAGGATGAGGCATGGGTGACTACATATTATGGAGCAGGACTAGATGACACTTGTGTTGAGGACCCTTAGCAGGATCCACCACCAGCTGAGGATGTTGCTCCAGTAGTCTAGACCAGTTTAGCTAGACAGTCTTTTCTACTTGTATTTTGTCTCACATTCTGAGTTGTATTTTGAGATGTTGAGATGTATAGACCCTTAGAATTATTGTATTATGAGTTGACATTCTGGATGTTATGTATCCTAGACACTTAGACTTATTTCATCTATGCTACTGTTCTCTTTGAGTTACTATCTATCTATCTGTCTTTCATTCTTCTACCTTAGATGTGATTGAGACTGTATATTGTGATGTCACCTCCATTCGAAGAGTACAAACTGTACAGGTACCTTTATATTGTTAGATGATTGACCTAGGACAGCGTTCTATCGCCGACACTGCGGCGTAGGCTGGACGTACCCACGTCTCGTGCCCTTACTCTAGGGTGCGGGCCGTGACACGTTTTTAGTGGTGGCCCATGCAGGTCGTGTTTATGTGGTGGTAGTCGAACTAGAGTATCGCCACAGCCTGCGGTAGGAAGTAGGATGTATGAGGTACTCAATCACATTAGGAAAAAACTCTTATCTAAATCTCTGCTATCTAAATTCTTGCTGATATTGTCTTTCTTTTGAAATAAATTGTCCCCTTTGACTATATCGTTTCTTCTCCGTATTGATTTTCTTGTTGATCTGTCTTCAAGATGGTGGAGACACGATCGCAGCGTCTCGGTCCAGGTGACACCACTGAGAGGTCTGCCACCTCTCGTCCAGCTCATCAGGACCTGGGGACTGCAGCTCTCCTTACTCCAGCTCATGTGGGAGCTTCTGCCACATTTGGGGGTGCATCTTTACTTATTCAGGGGACCATCCCAGCTACCCCAGACATGCCTCCCCCGCAGTTTCGTCAGCCACAGTTTCAGCAGCACCAGCCGCAGTTCCAGCCGCCGATGCCATCTGGATTAGTGGATGCTGCACAGATATTTTCATACTTCCAGCATTTCCTAGAGACGCAGCAGGCCTAGCAGCAGCGTCAGACAGCGGAGTTTACCAGGGGCATAGATGAGGCCCATTAGCTGGCTAGAGCGACGGTGGAGAGGTTGGCTGTCCAACCACAGGGAGGATTAGGACAGCCGCGACAGCAGAGGATTCCGGGCATTCAGGACTTCAAAAAGATGAACCCCAGGGACTTCTTGGGGACAGAGGGGATTTTTTATGCTAATGACTGGATTGAGCACATTGAGAAGATCTTTCGACTGGCGGAGATACCAGCCGGACTCCAGATAGAGGCAGCAGCCAGCCAGATGCGGGATCTTGCCCGTACCTGGTATCAGACGGACCCGAGACTAGGCACTCCAGGGCAGACATGGGGAGCTTTCAAGGAGCTCTTCAAGGAGAAGTTTTTCCCGGATCAGGCAGTCGGTGCTTTGGAGACCCAGTTCGAGAACCTGGTTCAGGGGAACCAGACTGTAGAGGAGTATTCTGGTGAGTTTTGTCGATTTAGCAGATTCGTGGAGGGCCTTAGCGAGACAGCGAAGGCGAGGAGGTTCAGGAAGGGCTTGGTCAAGGAGGTCAAGTCCTTGACCAAGAGTGACAGAAATGCCACTTTTGAGGAGATTCTGGCAGGAGTGATGGCGGCTGAGGATGATCTTGAGCTGAAGCTCAAGAGGGGCCGCGACACTCAGGGAGCTGGAAGCAGTGGAGGGCAGGCCAAGAGTCCTTATTTTCAGCACCAGCAGCAGAGGCCATTCCAGCAGCAGAGGCCGTTCCAGCAGGTGCAGCAGCAGCCGAGGCACCCGCAGCAGGCACCCAGACAGCAGGTCGTCAGTTGCACTTCTGCAAGAAACAGGGTCATGGATGGAATGACTGCAGAAAGAGGCTTGGCAGGTGTCTACTATGTGGTTCCGGAGACCACCAGCTGAGAGAGTGTCCCATGTCTTCGGGATGACCAGTTCAGGGAGGCGGAGCTAAGGCTCCGGCAGGACAGCAGAAGGGACCTTTGCCGACTCAGCAGCAGAGGTTCACCCAGCACCAGCATCAGGCCAGGGGTGGACAGCAGGGGCGAGCCTACGCCATGGCAGCAGAGGATGCTGAGGTTACTGGAGAGCTGATAACAGGTTCTATTCTTCTCGACTCTATTCCAGCTTTTGCATTGTTCGATTCTGGGGCTTTCCATAGCTTTGTATCAGTATCTTTTGCGATTCGACATCATGTTATATCTGAATCGTTGCCTAGGACTTGCAAGATCATGACCGGGGGTGGCATTATCCTCGTTCGTGATGTTTACAAGGGACAAAGACTAGTTTTGGGAGGTCAAGAGTTGGATGTGTGTTTGCTCGTAATGCCACTACCGAACTACGATATTGTACTCGGTAATGATTGGTTGAGCATGCACCATGCCAGCATAGATTGCTGTGGGGGTAGAGTTCTGTTCAGAGCGCCAGGAGAGCCAGAGTTTGTATATTCTCGACGGCAGGCAGAGCAGACTTGCGGAGTTTTCTGCGGAGATTCGGTCGAGGAGCAGCCAGCTCCACATCCATTGATAGCTGAGTTCATGGACGTATTTCCAGAGAAATTGCCTGGGCTTCTACCAGACAGAGACATTGAGTTCTCGATAGACTTGGTTCCAGGTGCGGAACCCATTTCTCAGCATGTCTATCGAGTGAACAACAGCGAGTTGGTGGAATTGAAGAAGCATGTGGAAGAGTTGCAGGACAAGGGCTTCATCCGCTCTAGTTCTTCACCATGGGGTGCACCGGTACACTTTGTACCGAAGAAGGATGGGTCGGTACGGATGTGTATCGACTACAGGGCACTCAACAGTCTGACGATCAAGAACAGATATCCACTGCCGCGGATCGACGATCTCTTCGATCAGTTGAGCAGAGCTCGGGTATTCTCAAAGATCGATCTGAGGTCAGGCTACCACCAGGTAAAGGTGAAGAGGTAGGATATCCCCAAGACGGCGTTCAGGACGCGGTACGGCCAGTTCGAGTTTATGGTGATGCCGTTTGGGTTGACTAATGCCCCGATGGTGTTCATGAACTTGATGAACAAGGTGTTCCCCCAGTACTTAGATAAGTTCGTGGTGGTGTTCATCGACGACATCCTGGTGTACTCGAAGACAGAGGAGGAACATGAGGAGCACTTGAGAGTGGTCCTGGAGACTCTCAGGCAGGAGCAGCTTTACGGCAAGCTCTCGAAGTGTGAGTTCTTTCTGGACAGAGTTGACTTCCTGGGTCATGTGGTGACTGGAGATGGGATCTCAGTCAACCCAAGAAAGATATCAGCAGTTGAGGCTTGGGCAGCACCGACGTCAGTGGCAGAGATCAGGAGCTTCCTAGGATTGGCAGGCTACTACAGGAGGTTCGTCCAGGATTTCTCCCGGGTTGCAGAGCCGTTGTCTAGGCTGACCCGGAAGGACGCAGAGTTTGTCTGGTCAGAGGAGTGTCAGGCCGCTTTCGATGAGTTGAAGAAGCGGTTGACGACAGCCCCGATTCTGACATTGCCATCAGGATCAGGCGGGTTCACTATCTACAGTGACGCCTCGGGGAAGGGTTTGGGTTGTGTCTTGCAGCAGCATAGGAAGGTGATTGCCTATGCTTCCACGCAGTTACGTCCCCATGAGAAGAACTATCCTACCCATGATTTGGAGTTGGCGGCAGTTATCTTTGCTCTGAAGCTGTAGAAATACTATTTGTATGGAGAGCACGTGGAGATATTTACAGACCACAAGAGCTTGAAATACGTATTTACGCAGAAGGAGCTCAACATGAGACAGCGCAGATGGTTGGAGCTGATAAAGGACTTTGATATTCTGCTGCAGTATCACCCAGGGAAGGCCAACGTAGTTGCCGATGCGTTGAGCAGATATCCGACAGCTATGTGCTTGACGATGGATCGTCACTTGTTAGCGGACTTGGAGAGCCTTGGGATCGAGGTGATTGTGCCGGGAGTGCAGATGCAAATGTGGGGCCTCCAGATTCAGTCGGACTTGATTGATAGGATCAAGTCGGCTCAGTTCGATGACATTTCTCTACGATGCATCAGGGAGCAGGTCAGAGCAGGATTTGCGGACGATGAGTTCACTCTTGCAGGGGATGGCATATTGAGGCACGGTTCCAGACTGTGTGTGCCCAGTGGAGACTTTCGGGAGCAGGTTATGCAGGAGGCCCACCGTTCTCAGTACTCTATACATCCGGGAGCCAACAAGATGTATAGGGATCTGAGAGATCATATATGGTGGAGTGGGATGAAGCGCGAGGTGGCACACTTCATAGCCAGGTGTTTGATCTGTCAGCAGGTAAAGGCAGAGAGGCAGAGGCCAGGAGGACTGTTGCAGCCATTGCCCATTCCGGAGTGAAAGTGGGAGCACATCACGATGGACTTTGTTTCGGGATTGCCGCGTACTCCAGGAGGGAAGGATGCGATTTGGGTCATCGTCGACAGGTTGACCAAATCGGCACACTTCTTGCCATTCAAAGTGGGTTTGTCTACCGAGAAGCTATCAGAGATGTATATGAGGCAGATAGTCAGACTTCATGGAGTTCCAGTGAGCATTGTATCGGACCGGGACAGTCGTTTCACTTCACATTTCTGGAGGAGCTTACATATTAGCTTGGGCACTCAGCTCAAGTTTAGTACTGCACACCACCCTCAGACAGACGGACAGTCAGAGCGGACCATTCAGACACTGGAGGACATGTTGCGGACTTGTGTCCTGGACTTTGGAGGATCTTGGGAGAGTCACCTGCACTTAGTAGAGTTTGCATACAACAACAGCTTTCAGGCCAGCATTGAGATGTCCCCTTTCGAGGCACTGTACGGGCGTAGATGTCGTACACCCTTGTCTTGGGATGATGTTGGGGAGCGAGTTTTATTGGGGCCTGAAATGGTTGTGGATGCAGCAGAGAAGGTAAAGCTCATCAGAGATCGGCTTCGCGTGGTGCAGGACAGACATCGGTATTGGGCCGACAGCCACCGCAGACCTTTGGAGTTTGAGGTACAGTTTAGAGATAGGATTAGAATTAGGTTATTTTGTTGTGTTTTGTTAACCATGTTGATTATCATAATTAAATTGAGACCTTGCTTGTGATTAGGTTGGAGACCAGGTATTTTTGAGGATATCTCCGACACGTGGCACGATACGTTTTGGTGGAGGTGGGAAGCTTAGCCCGCGTTTCATCGGCCCTTTCGTTATCAGTGGGAGAGTCGGTGACGTATCTTACAGGCTAGACTTACCACTAGCATTGGTAGGAGTCCACAACGTATTTCACGTGTCGCAGTTGAGACGGTACGTGGCAGATCCTAGCCATGTACTTGATCATTCCGAGATCGAGGTGGGTCATACTCTTCGTTATCCAGAGCAGCCCGTTGAGATTCTGGATCGACGGGAGAAGGCATTGAGGAACCAGACGATACCATTGGTTCGTGTCGCATGGAGGCATCATTCTTCAGGAGAGTCCACCTGGAAACGGGAGGATGAGATGCGCGAGCGATACCCTTATCTATTTGTACCTTGAGGTACGATTTTCTATCCTTCTCATCAGATTCAGTTTCGTCTTAAAATTTCGAGGACGAAATTATTGTTAGGAGGGTAGACTTGTAACACCCTGTTTTCTGAAATTGGAGTATTTTTGAAAATTTATTATTTTTATTATTTATTAATGGTGTTCTAGTCATGATATGATTTTTGGTGATTATTAGTGTAATTAAAACTATTTCTAAGTCATGACTTATGACTTTGTGATTTTACTAGTATAACCCTAGTGTAAACCCTAGTTATTCCTTAACCTAGAAGTTGCCATGACCATGTGAGCCTAGCCATAGGCTTAGAATATCAAATTAGTGATTTTAGCCTAAAACGGTATTTTGGTAATTTACTAGATTTTATTGAGATTATGTGTTTTTAATATTATTTAATTGTTGTTAAGTACCATGATTAGTCCCTAACCTATCTTACCCTAATCTAGAGGTTAGCTACTAACCTAGAAGCTTGAGGATGGATAATTAGTCAAGGGTTAAAGTAATGTAAATATCTAGATATTTACATAATTGATATTTTGCTTAAAACCCTCAAAATATCTCAACTTTGGCACCAAAGTCTTTGCCTTCACCTTGAAGGAGGGCCAAGGACACCCCCCCTTGCCATGGCCGGCCATAGGGCACCCCCTAGCACTACACCATTCTATATAATCCCATTATATTCATTCATGATCAATTTACATGAATTTTAAGCCTACAAAATTCCATTTCCTTCAAACCTCCATAACTTGATCATTTTTGATCCAAATCACCTCTAGTCTTTTGCATTGGGACCCTACAACATCAAGGGTGCTAAGGGAGGCTAGCAATCTAGAATTTATAAGCTTTGGACATCACCAAGTTGAAGGACAAACACCCCCCCTCTCTTTGATTTTCTATTGAAATTGCACAAATAGGTAAATACCCATAAACCTTGCTAATATTCTATTTTTTCTTCATAAATGCATGCATATAGGTCTACCCTAACTGTAGGTCAAGTTTGGTAAAATTTAGGGTTGGTTTGGTGTCCGTATCGGACACGTATCCAAGGCTATTAAACCTTGTTTGATGAAATGCCACAAAGGATTTGATTTTGTTAAACTGTAAAACTAATTACATTTTCTTGTAGCCCTAGACTAGTAGAATATATACCTAGTTGATTGAGCACAATCTAGATTCTTTTTTGGGTCCAAATCGGACACGAACCCACGTTTTTACACTGTGCACAGACACGAAAAATCCCCTGCTACTCGACCCCAATTCCGGACACGACATGCCATGAGGACACGTGCAAATTGACACAGAGGAGGGGGCAACCTCTGTCATGCCCCCTCTCAAGTTTGAGACACATTTGTGTCGTATCAAGAACACACGGACACGTGCACTGGTCGTGCAATGTTAGCGCACACGCACGCGGGGGCCAACTTTGTGCGTGTCGTGTCGTGCGGACACGACACTTGGGCACCTCGTGGTGACACGAGGAGGTAGACCATCATGTGGCGAACACATGGACACGAGCACGAGACGTGTCGTGTCCTGTGTCGCGAACACGAGGCAGTTGCACGCGTGCACGATGCGGTCTGAACACGCGTATCAGTCATGTTTTTCACGACTGATACGGACTTCGTATCGTGTCCTGGAGCAACGTGGACACAGGGCAGTCACTTGGACACATGCACAACCCCTAGGCGAACCATCGTTCACGAGCATGAGATATGTATTCGTGTGTGTCGTGTCCTAGGATGAATTGCACGCGTGCACGACGCAGCGTATTCGTGTGTGTGCGTCAGTTTACCCGATTGTGTTTTGGTGAGTTTTGACACATCAAATTGTGTCGTGGTGTCGTGTCAGGCACCTAGGACACTAGAGGACACTAGGGGCTAGTGTTACCAACCCTTGGGTTCGAGCCTTAGCTCGGTTTGGTGTGTGTATTTGGGTTTACCCATTTTACCTGTGCACAGTGCACATTTCCAGAAATTGGGACATTTTCCAGTTTTCCAAATCAAAATTCAAAATGATTTTTGTTATGATTTATATATATAATTCCATATTTTCAGTGTATGTATACGTAGTGTATGTATATGTGTGTGTGTAGGAGGAATTTGGGGGTATATACGTGTGTGTACATGTGTATATACATATATGTATATATATAGGTGTGTGTGTGTAACTGTGTGGTGTGTGTGTGTGATTTCTGGTTCCCGAAATCTGGAACACCCCCCCTTCCTGTCCAGTTCTCACACTCTCCCACTTTCACTCTATCTCACTATTCTCTCTGTCACTTCTCTCTATATATATGTATTATATATATGTTTTGTATATATATATATATATATACATATATTTATATATATATATATATATATTGTATTAGATTATATATTGTGTCATTATATATGTGAGTGTGATTTGTATTATATATAGGGTATACATATATTGATATATATAGGTAGTAGATAGACTTGTGTATATCTATATATATATATCTATATATATATGACTTTCTAAATATAGGTTATATGGAAACCTATGACAACTAGCCTATGGCCTAAGTTACTAGCCTATGGCATTAGGGGCTAACCCTAATTGACCTAATGACCCAAACCCTAACTAGTTGACCCTTGTTTGACTAGAGTTGACCAAAGTCAACCTTAGGTCAAACTTGACCTAATTAACCTAAAATTGACTAGGATTAACCTAAAATGACTAGTTTAACTAGTTTGACTATGGTTGACCTAACTTTGACTAGTTTGACTTTAGAGTTGACTTTTGACCAGATTGACCTAGAATCATGTAGTATGCATAGTAAACCTCTTTTTTACTATTTAGAATACATTGTGACTTGTGTTGCTCTGATCAGGAGCCAGACACCTCTCCTCAGACAGCATATTCTCTACAGACATTCATACAGCAGGCGAGTACATTCTCTGACCATTTCATACTTGTTCAGGCTTTACTTTCTCGCTCTAGACTACTTTACTTGATGCTGTCACGTTGGTAACACGGATTGGTACTATATGGATCTTTACATGAGATGTTATCCCCCTCGGGAGCATCGGGTACTTCATGTTACGTGTGTTTCACTTTCATCATGTACTCCTATGCTTCCATCATGCATGTGCACTCATGTGATTATGTACTCTCATGTTCACTGAGCCCTCATGTATAACTTCACGTATACTCATTTATGAGCCTCATGTGAAGTAATGTATAATAACGTAACTTGTCTCGATCCTTGTGTATTGATTGGGGAAAACGGGGGAGTAGAAGTGGACATGTGAATAATTCCAAAGTAGTGTAATCGTGTGCAAACTCAGTAGTGTAATCATATATAAATTTTAGCCATTCACATGCCTATCTTGTACTCTACATCACTAGTCACTTACAGTTCTCTATATACAGTTGATATTTTCTTACAGCTATCTCTTTTACAGCATATATTTCCTTTCAGTATTTCCTGTATTTTACTCTATTGCCTGTATCGTATTTCCTAACCCGATATGAACTGTGTGAGATGTATTATGCTCGTTCCTGTCCTGACTGGACCTGTTAAAAATATTACAGAGGATGAGGATGAGGCATGGGTGACTACATATTATGGAGCAGGACTAGATGACACTTGTGTTGAGGACCCTCAGCAGGATCCACCACCAGCTGAGGATGTTGCTCCAGTAGTCTAGACCAGTTAAGCTAGACAGTCTTTTCTACTTGTATTTTGTCTCACATTCTGAGTTGTATTTTGAGATGTTGAGATGTATAGACCCTTAGACTTATTGTATTATGAGTTGACATTCTGGATGTTATGTATCCTAGATACTTAGACTTATTTCATCTATGCTACTGTTCTCTTTGAGTTACTATCTATCTATCTGTCTTTCATTCTTCTACCTTAGATGTGATTGAGATTGTATATTGTGATGTCATCTCCATTCGGAGAGTATAAACTGTACAGGTACCTTTATATTGTTAGATGATTGACCTAGGACAGCGTTCTACCGCCGATACTGCGGCGTAGGCTGGACGTACCCACGTCTCGTGCCCTTACTCTAGGGTGCGGGTCGTGACAGTATACTTGTCTGACATGTTTCTCGTTATCACACATCTGTCTATTTTTACATTTTTACTTGTTCTCCCTATCACATATATTGTTCCTTATTTATCTGTTCTTCTATTTTGTACACTTGGTATCGGTGGTTAGATGTTGTTCAGTCCTAACTTGCTTTAGTAGTGTTTTGGCTCTATCCCAACTTTATTATGTTTCAATCTATTTTATATTTGGCACCCTAGATGGTAGCAGTCGACTGATACCCTAAAAACTTCAGTATCAGAGCCTTGAATGTTGGCATCAGATGGATTAACTTCACATTGTCCTTCATTCCCTGTACTATCAGACTAGATGTGGTTCTGTCCCTATGTTGATTGGGATCATGAGCATACATTCAATCTTTCCTAGATTGTCCTGACCATTTTAAAGTAATGACTTTACTTGATGTTGTTCTATCCAATACACTTTTGGATCTAAATCCTTAATATATATTGTTCAGTCATTTAGTTAGTATATGGGCTAATGTACAAATCTTTAGTTACTTACCTGTTCATATTATGTATTGATCAATTTTTTGTACCAGTTATACTTCTCATTACCTTTAGTTCAGATTGGTATCTATGATATCCTCAAGATGTCCGATTCAACTTTGTGTCATTCAATTTAGATATCCAGACACCTGCACTAGAGGTACCATAACACATGAACTATTTTCTATCAGGGTAACATACTAGACTTATCTCAATATAACAATATTAGTCCCTATGTGATAAAGAGGATAGATACATTCATACGCATGTGTTTCAACGATGTGCTTGTATCTATCTTACAGAATTATCCTCAAATGGATATGGAGCTGAATTACTATCTGCGAAATCGTTCGTGGATGTACAACCATCATCCTGATGACATATGCGGTGTGCGGGATGAATTCATAGAAGGTGTACACCAGTTCCTGCAGTTTGCCAAGGCGTTCCCTCAGCACATGTACGGTACCAAAATTAAGTGTCCGTGTGTGAGATGTCGCAACTTGAAATATCATCCAGAAGTGGATGTCACGTATCATTTATACTCGAAAGGTTTCACGCCGAATTACTATCAGTGGAGCGAGCACGGAGAACTTGTGTCTTTAGCATCGGAGTACGAGCCATATGTGGATGTCCACAACAATGCTCCTTACGACGATGGGTTGGTGAACATGGTTTTCGACGCGGCCGGGCCTAGTTTCGATTTGGATGATCATGATGCACCTGAGGAGGCACCGAACCCCGATGCTGTACAGTTCATGGAGTTGCTGGAGAATGCATGGACTCTATTATATCCTGGTTGTGAGGATCATTCACCGTTGGAGGTGGTTACAAGATTGTTGAGCATCAAGTCCGATTTTAACATGTCGCAAGATTGCTACAACCGTCTTATGGAGTTGCTTATAGAAATATTACCTGAGGGTGCGAAGTTGCCTAAAGACTTCTACCGGTCTAAGAGGATGGTTAGATCGCTTTAGATGGGATACGAAAAAATTGATGCCTGTCGCAACGGGTGCATGTTATACTACAAAGACGACAAGGATGAATACGCCTACAGATTTTGTGGTGTCGATCGCTACAAGGCATGTGGTAGAGGAAAGTCTGTCGGTGCCAGGAAGCCTACCTCTTCGATGTACTACTTGCCGTTGACGCCGTGGTTGCAGCGGTTGTTTATGGTAAAGAAAACTGCAGAAAACATGAGTTGGCATAAGCGGAAACATACCGAAGGAGTGTTGGATCACCCATCTGATGGAGAAGCATGGAAGCACTTTGATCGAGAGTATCCAGATTTTGATTCTGATCTGCGTAATGTCATATTGGGTCTCTGCTCCGACGGTTTTACCCCATTCGGACTTTCGGGATCCCAGTATTCGTGTTGGCCTGTGATCGTCACCCCGTACAATCTACCGCCTTAGATGTGCATGAAGACTCCGTATATGTTCCTCACCGTTATTATTCCAGGTCCGAACAATCCGAAAAGGAACATCAATGTGTATTTACAGCCGTTGATTGATGAGTTGAATCAGCTATGGGAAGTAGGTTCCAACACGTACGATGTATCTAAAAAATAAAATTTCCAGATGCGGGCAGCACTTATGTGGACCATCAACGACTTTTTGGCCTATGGAATGTTATTTGGATGGAGCACGTATGGTCGTCTTTCATGTCCATATTGCATGGACAGCACTAAGGCTTTCCGTTTGAAACACGGAGGCAAATCGTGCTTCTTCGATTGTCATCGACAATTCCTGCCGAAGGATCATCCGTACCGGAGGAACAGGAATGCTTTTCGTGCTGGCGTTGTGGAGAAGGCTAATCTCCCGCCAAGGTGGCCCAGATACACGATATGGGAAGAGGTAAAAGATTTACCAAGAGCTATTGAGCAGCCTGCTACGGGCTACATGTGTGACGGATTTGGTCGCACTCATAACTGGACGAAGAGGAGTATATTCTGGGATCTTCCATATTGGAGCACCAATCTAATTAGACATAACCTTGATGTCATGCATATCGAGAAGAATGTATTTGACAACATAATTAATACTGTAATGGACGTAAAGGGGAAGACGAAAGATAATCCAAAGGCTAGATTGGACTTACAAGAAATATGTAGACGTCCTGCATTGCATTTGATAGAGGACGGGAATGGGAAGTTGAAGCAGCCTAAGGCAATTTTTTCACTCGAGAAGGAGGATAAAGTGAGGCTTTGTAGGTGGATTCAAGGTCTGAAATTTCCAGATGGATATGTTTCGAACTTGAGAAGATGCGTCGACCTCAAGGAGAACAAACTGACAGGTATGAAGAGCCATGATTGTCACGTATTCATGGAGCGGTTAATTCCGATTGTATTTTGGGAATTCTTACCGCAGGCAGTTTGGGATCCATTGACGGAGCTTATGTCACGACCCGCACCCGCTTTTCGGATACGAGACGTGTCCAAGCCAGCCTACGCCGCAGAGTCGGCGGTAGAACGCTGTCAAGCCCGTAAGAAATAAATGCCCAAAAAAATAAATATTATTGTTCATTCACATTTCTAGATTTATTACAACATTTACAATTAAAAAAAGTACAAGATTTTACAGCTAAGGAAATTAATACAATTGCTTTCTATTTCTAGGTTGTCTTCAGCATACCCAAACCTTCCCAATGCTAAGAGTGATCGCGGCTAAACCTGAAAAATGTTGGTTTCCAGTCAGGAATGGAACAAGTACACAAACCGATGACAAAACGAAAACATAATAGAATTAACAAGACATGAAAATAGCATATGGAATATGAAAGCTAGTAAGAAAACTGATGACATAGCACGGTAGAGAAGTAAACAAGGAAAAACTAATAAAAGACATCTATCTAGGTGGTATGATATATCCTTTTCGACATGTGAACGGCTAGGAGGTAAATCCGGCTCACTGCACGTGTCGTGTGCAGCTGTTATCATGCAATAATAGACATTTTGGGGATATTTCTGGGTAGTTCACATGTGTACTAAGATATTTTCCCTCCCGACTACTCCGTGTGACGAGCGTGTCAACAAGCAGCAAGATATATGTATAGACATGAAATGAAAAGACTACTATGAATCGAAAAGCAATCAGAAAGTGCACTTGCCTGAGGTCCTTAGCTGGAGAAACCAATAATACCATACCACTCAATGAGCCACAATCAATCAACACATGCAGAAGTCTCCGGATGCTGAAATAAACAGTACCAACGTTCTCAGAATAGTCAAATTAGCTGGGATTGCCTGTCCTTAAGTCCAATTCTGGACACAGGGGCAAAACGATAATTTCGGGTAAAAATGGTGTCCGCCGTTGGATCCGCTTTGCACCGAAAAGCGTGCCAGAGACAACGGTCTCTAAAGTCGTCAAACTACAAGTCTACGGATCCAGTTTTCTGATACGAACCCAATCGTATGTCCAAAGTTGGATTTCGGCAGGCCGTGCACAAAATCGCCCATTGAGTGGAACCGCCGGGCCCGCAAAACGGTGATTTTGTCAACTGTCTCAGAATTGGACAAAACTTGGCGTCAGGACCAGAAAAATGATACGGTCCTGATGGCACAAGTTTTGTCTCGATCTAACGAGCGTGCACAAAGTAATTGGAGAATTTGCAAAGTGCACGATACGGTGAATTTCGACGGATACGCATCAAATTCGTCGCGCACACGCGACCAATTAGAATTCCGCCAAAGCCCACACGACCACAAAACCGTTACACAGTTTTCGATGCTGTCGGTGAGCGACCACGTCGCCCGGAATGGCGGGACGTACGTCGTGTGGATGAATTTCTATGTTTTGAAAACAGATTTTTCGTCAACTTTGAAACGGTTTTAACAGAGATTTAATAGATGAAAAATAAAAGTAAAAAAGAGGTTTCGAACTCGTATAGGTTTTCTAAAACTGTCTTCAAATAGAATCTCAAAATCGTGCATGGATTGGGAGAAAACTGTCCGTGAACTAGAGTCCTTGGACTGGTTTTACTGTCCTGTTTTGACAGTTTTTCGTCGAACTTCGAGTCGATTTCTTGGACGATTTAGCGCGTCTATATTCAAAGTAATTGAAGGGATGTGAAGACATATATGTAGGCTTCGTACCTGAGGAGGAAGGTCGTGAAACGATCAATCATTCGCTGTGAAATCGCGCTGCGAAGTGGGGGGTTTGGCCTACTGCTACTGCTGCTTGTTGTTACTGATGTCTGCGCGCGTGCGGCCTCCTCGGCCTCCGGCGAACCGTGCGGCCGCGCGCAGTGGTCCAGGGCGGCGCGCGCGTACTGGGGAAGGGGCGCAGGGGGTCGGCGCTACTAGGGTTTGGAGTTTGGTCGAAAACTCCCCCTCCTCCTCGCGCTATATATAGATCGATTTTGTCAAATCCGAGCGGTTGCTCGGCTCAACCTGGCATTTGGCTGGGTTTCTTCTCGGGCCGGGTCTGCTTGAGTTTAAGGGGGAGGGGTCGGTTTAGCACTGGGTGCTAAACCTGCCTTGGGCTGGGCTCCCCATGGCTGGGTTCGGGTTATTTGGGTGACTGCATAACATAAACCTATGTGTATACGTATACTCGTTTATAGATGGGGTGGCTTGCTCTCGGCCTGGTGATCAGCTGGGTCGGGTTTGGTTGTTTAGTATGGGTTGCTATGGTGGTTTAGCCCGGGTGGGCTTGAGGAAACTAAGCTGTGGCTTAGTTGCCTGAGGAAAAATAGTTTTATTCTTTCTTTTTCTTTTTCTCTTTTTCTATATACAATAAGTATATATAAGTATATACACCCACACATACGTATATATTTACACATATACACTATTATATATTTTTATATATACGCACACATAAAAATACATTTGTATATATATACAATTTATTTATCTATATATACACATATATATCTATATATATATATATATATATATATATATATATATATATATATATATATATATATATATATATATATATATATATATATATATATATATATATATATATATATATATATACACACACACACATACAAATACATGTATTTTTTTATTTATATATATTTATATAAATATACTTACACATACATATATTCACATATTTATTTATTTATGTATAATATTTATTTGACAAAATAACATAGCCAATTAATAATAAAATAGTATTGTATAATAATATCCTCGATAATATTGATAATAAATAATAAAAAAATATTTTAAAATTTTTCGGAAAGGGGAGTTACAAATCTACCCACCTTAAAATAATTTCGTCCTCGAAATTCTAACTCATAAACATGCCTAAAAAAATAATAATAAATAGAGTAAATCCACTATTACCACAATCTCTTCAAATTTAATTTCTCCAAAAATAGTTTATATCCTTCTCATTGGCCATTTTGGCAACTACAAAATATCGAGGACTTCTACCCACCTTTGGTCACACTACTCTCCAAAATATGGTCACTAAAATCTTATAATTTTCTAACTAGTTTCTAACTATTCTACCGACAGAGGCATAAGTCATCTACCATCCTCTCCTATCTATCAAGCAATCCAAAATCTAACAGTCAAGAAATTTACACAAGTAGCTAAGAAATATTGGTGAATTCTAATAAGTATGACCTTCGTCTCTCTGCAATAGAAGGGACAGGAAAATAAGGAAGAACAATCAAAAGCAATTATGAAGTTTAAAGAGCGGTCGAGAATATACAATAATACAGATAGAAAGGGTATATATGAACCTATAGTCTTATTCGCTAAATTGAGCTACTCTAGTCCAGTCACTTGCTACAGCAAAGAACCCTTCGCTCTTAGAGGGGCTTGCAATCCATGCAATACAGAAATTCTGCTCCCAAAATTCTAAACAAGGTTTCACAATAGAACGAAATTTGGGAAATCAAGGTTGTGGTCTTACTGGGTTCTTTATTTGATCATCAGTCGTTGGTTGGATGAACATTGGGTTTCAATCTATATGGACTAGACAAGATTCCAACGATAAAACTCTTCCTACTAGAGTAGGGTAACCTAGAATAGGGTTCCTTCCAAGTGGTTGAGCTAGTTGCTAGTCGGGTTGGTTAGCTAGGTCCATAAGCCTGAAATGCGCCTTCGATGACCTTTGTGTTTAAGTAGCACCAGAGGCCTCTATCGAGTGGCACACTAGTGGCATGTGCGTAGTGGACTTCGAGTAGATCACCACCGCATATTGGGTCGAAGGAATTGAGTCCAAGTTGAGACTCTAGTGGAAGTCGAAAAGTATACCGGGTAGGTACTATGGTAAGGATTATAGCTAGTCCTTTTAACCTGAAAGTCGTAGTAAAAAAATAGAGTACAAGGGGATAGGTTTGAGTGGGACACGATATACCTAGATGAAGGTGAACTCGTCTAGATCTTGCATATGAAATTTGTTGGAAGGTAATAGCTGGTCTCGTGCTCCAAATATTAATGGCACGATCGGGGACACAAGATGATCTAAATAGAAAGTGGGAGTCCATGGGCACTGTTCCTCATCCTAGTGGAAAATTATTCTAATCAATCGGTAATCCTTGTACATCTCAAGATTCTAGAAGGCTTACCGTCTACCCACCTTAGAGGCTAGAATATGGTAGCAAGGTTCCTGTCACAGGGCTGGCCGATGGTAGCTACACTTGCGTATACAACTATCATGGTCATGGGGATACTAGGTATCTATCTATCATTTACGAGCTTTCGTCTTTCCAATCGGTGAAAGACAAAATAATAAAGGGTTCAAGAGAGATGTCACTGAATATAATTTTACGATTCAAAGACGAAGGTATAATTCAAGGAGAATTGTCGAAGCAGTCGCGGATGAGATCCTGGATATCTCTATATCTCAGTCCACATAGGGTAATTAAATGAAGAGCGAACCAAATGCATCATGGTTGATCAGACCGTGATGCAATGATTCTGATTAGACAATATGTTAGCAGGCATCCCCAATAAACATATGTCTCGAATCAAGCTCGATAAAAGAGTAAGCTTGCAAAAACTAGGCTGTAATAGCAGCGTTGGTCAAGATAGTCAAAATACAAGTGTACGAGATTTTTGGAAAGGAGGAATAAGTGGTTTGAGTTTTGGAAAAAATCAAAACCTTACCTGGTGTTATTGCCTATACCGTCAATCCTACTATCTTCTATTCATAAGGCCTTGGTCGACTAATGGATTATGGACTCTAGATTCTATTTTCTAAGTAAACCTATTAGTGTCGGTCAATTACCTCGTCAATAGATCACAATGACCACATAATACGAGGTGGGGAGACATGCTACGGAACTTCTACTAGTATTGGCTTTGGGTCTCAGAGGGCATACATGGCACTCTCCTATCCTCTATAATATCCTAAACTTGCGATCACTTCAAAAATCATTTTACCGAGAATTGTGCCTCGCCTGTACACTCAGGTTGCGGCAACCCTTAGTTCCTTAATTCAGAGGTGATATGCTACCAGGTACTCTACTCTATATTGGCACAAGGGTATCTAAGATCTAAAAGAGGTCAGTCGAGAACATAGCTTTAGCAATGTTCCATAGACCATGGTTCCTCGGGATGATTTCAATTCTGTAGGTTGTGCCCCGCCAGTGCGCTGCTGGCTGCAGTGAACCCACATTCTCCATTCTCAAATAATTGACGACAGTGCGCTGCTGTCTAAACTTTATGGGTTAGCTAATATTTCTCTAACTATAACCGTAATAATTTATGAGCTTCTAGAGATTCAGACAAGTTGACTAAGAATAAAGCGTAGGTATTTGTCCTATCAGTCATAACACTTTAATTAAAAGATTTAACATGGAGAATATAACTAAATACGAAAGAAATACAAACATTCTAGTATCTATTTCCTATGCATTTCACTGGTTGAGGGAAATCTCGAATCAATCTACCTCGAGATTTTATACGAATAAAAGGATCAGTAATTATAAATCAATTCATTATAGCAAAAATGAATTTAAGTAGGCAATTCTAATTTATGACATAAGGTTTATATCTAATACAGCAAAAGAATATTAAACAGTTCATTAAAATTAATGCCTTAATTCTAGGCAAGTCTAACTTACCAGCGAATAGTGGATCAACATTGGATCATAATGTCATACCAAAGTATCAGTGTATCTTATAGAGGCCCGACAAACATTCTAAATAGCATGGCCTATATTATAACCTTAACTACCCAACGGTCAATTTAAACAAGGGACTCATAGTCCTAGTTATTCTCCTAAATTATTTTAATCCTATTTGTGAATGAGCATTTCCTGAGCGCAGGCTCGCAATGGTACGACTAACTTAAGTACCATCACGAGTTCGCAATCTTTTGCGAAAACTGACCTGCATGGGCCACCACAAAAACTTGTCACGACCCGCACCCGCTTTTCGGATACGAGACGTGTCCAAGCTAGCCTACGCCACAGAGTCGGCGGTAGAACGCTGTCAAGCCCGCAAGAAATAAATGCCCAAAAAAATAAATATTATTGCTCATTCACATTTCTAGATTTATTACAACATTTACAATTAAAGAAAGTACAAGATTTTATAATTAAGGAAATTAATACAATCGCTTTCTATTTCTAGGTTGTCTTCAGCATACCCAAGTCTTCCCAATGCTAAGAGTGATCGCGGCTAAACCTGAAAAATGTTGGTTTCCAGTCAGGAATGGAACAAGTACACAAACCGACGACAAAACAAAAACATAATAGAATTAACAAGACATGAAAATAGCATATAGAATATGAAAGCTAGTAAGAAAACTGATGACATAGCACGGTAGAGAAGTAAACAAGGAAAAACTAATAAAAGACATCTATCTAGGTGGTGTGAAATATCATTTTCGACATGTGAACGGCTAGGGGGTAAATCCGGCTCACTGCACGTGTCGTGTGCAGCTGCTATCATGCAATAATAGACATTTTGGGGATATTTCTGGGTAGTTCACATGTGTACTAAGATATTTCCCCTCCCGACTACTCCGTGTGACGAGCGTGTCAACAAGCAGCAAGATATATGTATAGACATGAAATGAAAAGACTACTATGAATCGGAAAGCAATCAGAAAGTGCACTTGCCTGAGGTCCTTAGCTGATGAAACCAATAATACCATACCACTCAATGAGCCACAATCAATCAACACATGCAGAAGTCTCCGGATGCTGAAATAAATAGTACCAACGTTCTCAGAATAGTCAAATTAGCTAGGATTGCCCGTCCTTAAGTCCAATTCTGGACACAGGGGCAAAATGGTAATTTCAGGCAAAAATGGTGTCCGCCGTTGGACCCGCTTTGCACCGAAAAGCGTGCCAGAGTCAACGGTCTCTAAAGTCGTCAAACTATAAGTCTACGGATCTAGTTTTCTGAAACGAACCCAACCGTATGTCCAAAGTTGGATTTCGGCAGGCCGTGCACAAAATCGCCCGTTGAGTAGAACTGCGGGGCCCGCAAAACGGTGATTTTGTCAACTGTCTCAGAATTGGACCAAACTTGGCGTACAGGACCAGAAAAATGATACGGTCCTGATGGCGCAAGTTTAGTCTCGATCTGACGAACGTGCACAAAGTAATTGGAAAATTTACAAAGTGCACGATACGATGAATTTCGACGGATACGCATCAAATTCGTCGCGCACACGCGACCAATTGGAATTCCGCCAAAGCCCACACGACCACGAAATCGTTACGCATCTTTCGATGCTTTCGATGCACGACCATGTCGCCCGGAATGGCGGGACGTACGTCGTGTGGATGAATTTCTATGTTTTGAAAACAGATTTTTCGTCAACTTTGAAACAGTTTTAACAGAGATTTAATAGATGAAAAATAAAAGTAAAAGAGAGGTTTCGAACTCGTATAGGTTGTCTAAAACTGTCTTCAAATAAAATCTCAAAATCGTGCATGGATTGGGAGAAAACTGTCCGTGAACTAGAGTCCTTGGATTGGTTTTACTGTCCTGTTTCGACAGTTTTTCGTCGAACTTCGAGTCAATTTCTTGGAGGATTTAGCGCGTCTATATTCAAAGTAATTGAAGGGATGTAAAGACATATATGTAGGCTTCGTACCTGCGGAGGAAGTTCGCGAAACGATCAATCGTTCGCTGTGAAATCGCGCTGCGAAGTGGGGGGTTTGGCCTACTGCTACTGCTGCTTGTTGTTACTGATGTCTGCGCGCGCGCGGCCTCCTCGGCCTCCGGCGAACCGCGCGGCCGCGCGCGGTGGTCCAGGGCGGCACACGCGTACTGGGGAAGGGGCGCAGGGGGTCGGCGCTGGTAGGGTTTGGAGTTTGGTCGAAAACTCCTCCTCCTCCTCGCGCTATATATAGATCGATTTCGTCAAATCCGAGCGGTTGCTCGGCTCGACCTGGCATTTGGCTAGGTTTCTTCTCAGGCCGGGTCTGCTTGAGTTTAAGGAGGAGGGGTCGGTTTAGCACTGGGTGCTAAACCTGCCTTGGGCCGGGCTCCCCATGGCTGGGTTCGGGTAATTTGGGTGACTGCATAACATAAACCTATGTGTATACGTATACTCGTTTATAGATGGGGTGGCTTGCTCTCGGCCTGGTGATCAGCTGGGTCGGGTTTGGTTGTTTAGTATGGGTTGCTATGGTGGTTTAGCCCCGGTGGGCTTGAGGAAACTAAGTTGTGGCTTAGTTGCCTGAGGAAAAATAGTTTTATTCTTTCTTTTTCTTTTTCTCTTTTTCTATATACAATAAGTATATATAAGTATATACACCCACACATACGTATATATTTACACATATACACTATTATATATTTTTATATATACGCACACATATAAATACATTTGTATATATATACGATTTATTTATCTATATACACACATATATATCTATATATATATATATATATATATATATATATATATATATATATATATATATATATATACACATACAAATACATGTATTTTTTTTATTTATATTTATTTATATATATTTATATAAATATACATACACATACATATATTCACATATTTATTTATTTATGTATAATATTTATTTGACAAAATAACATAGCCAATTAATAATAAAATAGTATTGTATAATAATATCCTCGATAATATTGATAATAAATAATAAAAAAAATATTTTAAAATTTTTCGGGAAGGGGAGCTACAGCTTAGCATATTCTTCAGGGACCTTTGTTCTAAGAAATTGCTCGTTGATCGTCTAGAAAAGCAAGAGAAGGACATTGCGGTTACACTGTGCAAGCTAGAGAGGGTGTTCCCTCCTGGATTCTTTGACTCTATGGAGCATTTGCCGATTCATCTTTCCTACGAGGCACGTATTGGTGGACCCGTCGAATATCGATGGATGTACCCGTTCGAGCGATATTTGAATCACCTAAAAAGAAAGGTGAAAAATAAGGCTCCGGTCGAGGGTTCTATTTGTGAAGCCTATATTCTCGAGGAGATTACAAATTTCTGTTCCTCCTATTTCAAACCTTATGTTGCTACGAATAGAACGAGGGCTCCGAGAAACGACGACGGATATCAAGAATTTAATGATGGAATACTGAAAGTATTCAATGCGTCCGGAAAGCCTTCGGAGAAAATGAAGAAGAGATATTTGAATGACGAAGAGCTAAGGGCTGCTCAGTTGTATGTATTACTCAATTGCGACGAGGATGAAGTGGAGAAGCTAGAGGGGTAAGTAACTCAGGATGATGAGTTTACGTCATCTCAATGTAATAGTATAAGCTAATATTATTGTACTAATCGGCGGTTGCTTCGTTATTTTCCAGCACATATAATGATGAGTTGAGGCTGGTTAGACCCTACCTAACAGACGAAGCATTAGAACAAGAAATGAGACGTCATTTTCCTTCTTGGTTGAGCGAATATGTAAGTAGCTCGGTAATTACTGGCCTCTTCTAATGCAACTGCGCAATAAATAACTTATTATCGCTTCTTTGATATTCAGGTCGATCGTCTAATTTCACCCGAGATTGAATTAATTAGAACTCTTGCCAAGGGACCAATTACTTTTGTTAAATTATGGCCAAGTTACTGTGTCAATGGCTTTCGATTCAAGTCGACAAATGCTCCGATCAGAGACAGCTTCCTGGATCTTGATTCCACGAAAAACAGTTGTTTGTGTATCAAGTCTTCGAACTACAAAGACGTCGATCCATGAAATGATTTCTTTGGCATCTTACGAGAGATTGTGGAGTTGTCATATAATAATGGCTGAGAACCTGCAAAGATCGTGTTGTTCAAGTGTGAATGGTTCGATCCGATTGAAAATCAAGGTTGGAAAATTGACTAGCATGGTCTTGTGGATATAAACTACAAACGTAGATATCAAGGCTACGAACCGTTTGTCCTAGCAACTCAGGCTCAGCTCGTGTACTTCACAGCTTATCCGAGATGGGGAGCAACGAAGTCTGACTGGTGGGCAGTATGCAAGACTAAAGCTAGAGATACTTTTGATGTTGACGAAAAAGCTTACCAGGAGGACGAGCTACCTCTTGTAACAAATATTGTCGATGTGGACTCCACGAAAGTTACGCATTACACGACACATAATGTAGAAGATGTAGAATTATCCGAAGAGGAAGACGAAGCCGACGAAGGCGAAGATGAAAGTGAAGATGAGGAGGAAGAGGAAGATGAGGTCGAGGAAGACGAACAAGATGATTATTCTGAAGATGATTGAGAGAGATATACTTATCTGAACTTAGATGTTTCTTCTAGAATATATTATCTGGACTTAGATGTTTATTGTAGAATGTATCATCATATGTTGTCTTGGTTATTATCTTATCTTTGTTGTACTTTCATATTTCTAGTCTCTATTATTTGTTGTACTTTTATATTTCTAGTCTCTATTATTTGTTGTACTTTTATATTTCTAGTCTCTATTATTTGTTGTATTATCATATTCTGTTATCAGGTATGGCAGGTGTCGCGGAGCATTCCGAGGGGGACGACGAGGTCATGATCCTCCGGTACTTCCTACAGGTACTGCTAGAGGACGGAGTTTTTCTTCGGTACCTCCTACTGGTACCGGCTCTGGATCCTCGTCGTCGATTACTCCTCCATATCGGACAGTAGCTGGGCCTGCTGGAACGACGTCACGTGGCATATCTCCTGGGACGAGTAGTTCCAGGCCTGTTGAGAGTGCTCGCCCGTCTAGCGTTCCTGCTGCTGATACGACGATGGAGACGGATGAGCAGATGGCGGAGGCTGCGCCGACGGCCGAGGCGGCGCTGCCGACGGCCGACCAGCATCATGCAGATGATGCATGCGCACCTCCGGAGGAGAGGAGGACGGAGATCTGGGTCGACGGTACAAAGTAGGTATTTTAGTTTATAATTTTTTTCTTTTTGTTTTATCATAAATTAACTTTTTTCATGAATATAATATGTTTGTATAGATATCGTCCCCCAGAGGTACAGAGACGTCTAGGCCACATGCTGAGGCATAATTATGGTGGTGCTTGGATTAACTACTTTGATGCTCTGGACGAGAGGAAGGCCTTCTGGTTTGCGCGCTTCAAGGTTAAAATATATTTTCTTTTAACATGAATCATATAATTTTTGCATATTATATATAACTGATAAATATTTGGTTTGCGCTCTTCTAGGATATGTTTTTCTATCCACCGTACCGGGCCGAGCTTATCGAGGAGATGTTTCCTGCCGTCACTGCCAAGCTGATCCTCGACGCTATCAATGATCAGAAGGATCGTGATCGTGCCGGAAAGCCGATCCAAGGTTGGATCACCCCTGATCAGTGGAATGCGATGAAGGCTTGATTCGACGAGCCAAGGTACAAGAAGAAGTCGGAGAAGGCCAAGGCGGCTAGGCAACATGCCTCGAAGTGGTACGGTGGGTCGATTTCGATGACGGAACATTTCCGTCGTCTGGTATGTCTTCCTCTTTTAGAAATATTATTTTAATACAAAACCGATAAATTATTACTAAGATAATATATTTAATTACAGGTAAGGAAGGTCGGTAACGCCGACATGGTGACCGTCTTCCTGGCCACCCATCGTCGCGGCGGTGACCTTATTGACGAGAGGGCCGAGCAGACCTATGTAAGTATTACAATACGTTATCTTAATTTAATACTTCGTGTCAATTTTAATATAACTTAGTAAATATGATGCAAATAAATATTCATGTAGTTAGTAATAATAAGTACATTAATTAGAAATTAGAAATTATAGAGTACTATCCATACTTTCTAGGCCGAGTATCAGAGGCTGCGGGAACGGGCGGCTGCTAGTGCACCTGATGCAGGAGAGGCCGGTACTTCCTCGCAGCCCACTCAAGCTCCGTCGGCGGACGAGCTGTGGATGACCGCCGCTGGTGGACTCTGTAGGGGTACGTACTACGGTATGGGATCCTATGGCGCCCTAGTTGCGACCCAGTCCTCTAGGACATCTCCTGCTAGTGTGCATGGTCCGCAGCCGTCCCAGGAGTCTGCCCGAGTCCACCAGATGATGGAGTCTCTCCGTGACGACCTGCTACGACGGATCGAGGAGCAGTCTCAGCACCCTACGGACGATCCTGCGCTGCTAGCACGATTGGATGCGCTCGACCGCGGCATTATGGACCTCATGGAGACGACTGAGAGGATAGAGCGCACCGTTGGAGGGTTAGAGCGCACGGTGACAGAGCTGCAGACAGGACAGGTGACCATGGCCGAGAGGATGAGATTGGCGCAGGAATCGATGGTCCAGAGCAGTGTTAGAATGTTATCTATCATGGATTCATACCACCAGCGACTTACAGCGTTGGAGCGTGCTGGTCCTCCGGGTGCGCCTTCATCGTCGTCGACTCCGCCGCCTCCACCGCCTCCACCGCCTTCTTCTTCGACACCGACTCCACAGGCGTCACTGCCTGCTCCATCGGTATCGATTTCACTTGAGGAGTATGAGTTGTTCTTATCCCTTCGTCGCGGCGGTGCCCCTCCTGCACCAGATTCCTAGTAGTCCTAGTTAGGACTGTTTGTTTGTGTTTGTTTCATTCTTTGTTTGTGACTTGGATATTTGTTGGTTGTATAGATTTGGATGTTTGGATCCTATTCTATTTGTTGGTTGTGTGTAGACTTTGGTTATTTGGTTGTAGACTTTGTTATTTGGTGTAGACTTGGTTATTTGGATACTTGTTGTTGTGTGATTGTTGTAGACTTGGTTATTTGGATACTTGTTGTTGTGTGATTGTTGTAGACTTGGTTATAGGGACTGAAACTTGTGTACAGTGAGAAATGGACATTCTGAGAACTGGACATTCTGTATTTTATTTTTTAATTTTTTTTGCAGAATTAGCGACGTTTACCGACGTCCACCGACGTAAGTTTGCGTCGGTAAACGTCGGTAAATCTGCAATATTTTCCAGGGTACCGACGTTTACCGACGTCTTATACGTCGGAAAACGTTGGTAAACGTCGGTAATCATCCCAGGAATTACCGACATTTAATGACAATTTAAACGACGGTAAACGTCGGTAAATTCCCAGGATTTTACCGACGTGTAGCGACTTTTAACACGTCGCTAAACCACCGACGACATGACGGTAATCGTCAGTAAATTTACCGACTCGTAGCGACGTTAAACACGTCGCTAATCCACCGACGACACGACGGTAGACGTCGGTAATATACCGACGTATATATATATATTTTTTGGTACTTGCGACGTTTGGCGACGTTTTGAAGATCAGCGACTTACATTTCCGCGACAAGCCCAAAACGTCGGTAATTTCGTCGCTAAATATTTTTAGCGACGAAATTTGTCGTTTTAGCGACGTCTTTAGGCGTCGCTAAAACGACTTATTCTGGTAGTGATAGTCCTGACAATATTCAAGGCTACCAAAATTTTGATAATACTGACTATTGTTAAGATTATTAAAATTTTGCCAATCCTAATAGAGTTCTATGTCTTAGGATTGCCAAAAGTTTGACAGTCCTTAACATTGTCATGATAGTAAAAAATTTAGCAGTCCTGCATTGTCTCCAACGGGACTGTCCTGATTGCTGAAGCTTTGAAACTCCAATAATGGGGTTCAAAACTTCACAAATAGTCCTAATTTGGACTATACATTACTTAAACATAAGATTAGGAGGAATTGAGAAAAGGAAGAAGAGAATTATTTTTTGTGTTAGAAGGGAGCTGTGTTTGTGTTGCCCATAACAAATGTTGTGTTGTTGCATAACAAATTCACAACTTAAGTATGTTGTCCCCTAACAAATGTGATAACCCTTAACAAATGAAGTGCCCTTAGTATTGGCCTTATACAATAGGAAATTTTGAATGGATTTACTGTGAAGCTTTCAAGATTTCTAACGTTTCCTTACTTTAGTTTACGTTATCTAATTAATTTGAAAAATATAAGTAAGGTATAATTATAATTATAATACAACAATCATTAATGTCAACTACCATCAATAATACCCACTACCATCAGGGGCGGATGCAAGTATGAGATGGGGTGGGCTGGAGCCCACCCCCAAAAAAAAAAATTTACATATTTTTTTCATATAATTTTTTTTTTAATTTTTTTTATATGGATTAGCCTACTTCTAGCCCACCCAAATATATGGTAGCCCATCCTAGTTATAGTTTCTGGATCCGCCCCTGACTACCATAACTAGTATATATGCACGTGCATTGTATGTATTTTATACTACTTGGAAAGAGCAAAAAATAGTCCCTTAATATTTTACTACCTGGAAAGAGCAAACAACCACCCTGTTAATTTGTTTTCTATATGTAATTATCTAATTACCTGTATTAAATTTAATCATAGGTAAGGGCATTTTTGAAACAAAAACTTCCAATGTGAAACCTCGACTTTTCTTATTATATAAAAGTATATAATAGATAAATACTTAATATCCATTATCATGTATCTTCCCACCATTACTTTTTTCTGTTTCATAAAATATAATTATATAAATATCAATTATTTACAAATTTCTCATTCCCTCACAAAAAGAAAAACAAAAAAGTCACAAAAACAAATTTTATTGTGGATATTTTACTTATGAAAAAGGAAAAAAAAGATGGGCATAAAAAAAGTTGGTAAAATATTAGATATTTTCTCCAAACAATTATAAGTAACTGTTATGCAACATCCCCTAAAAAAAATTATTATGCAATAAATTAGCATAAATACACATGCAAACCACGTGAATGAATGTTAGTAGGGAATAGGGATTAAGATGAAAACAAGCGAAGGAGTTTTATGTTGGGTTTGGAATTGTTCATCTTATGCTTATCTTTTCGACACGTAGTCCCAAAAGCTATTTAGTAACAAATGCTATAAAATATAACCTTTTGAAAGTCGGTTTAATTTTGGAATAATTTTTCAAAATGGGTAGGAGACTGTTGTTAAAGCTACTTCTGCTTTTAGTTTACAAAAAGTAACAAAAAATACTTTTCTTTTCTTTTTTGAAATCAACAAAAATACTTTTAACAACAACTTTTCATATATTGTCAGAAGTTAACCTCTTGTATAGGGATGGCAATGGGACGGGTAGGGGTCGGGGACCATATCCCCCATCCCCATCTCCGAGTAGTGTTTGAATCCCCATCCCCGTCCCCATTCTCCGTCGGGTTTTATTTTTTACCCCCATCCCCATCTCCGTTAAACAATGCATTCTCCGTCCCCGTCCCCGCCCCGTTAGCACTTTCGGGGCCAAATGTTCTCATCTCCGTCTCTCGTTCGATTAACAAATTTTCATGTACATTATATAAGTTTAAAAAATTATTTTCATTCAAAAAAACTACATAGCATGTTAATAATGGTTTTCATAAAATAAATATATATATTACTAGTTAGATCAAGAGAACATACCATTTTCAAAGGGTTGCACATATGGATATGGATATAAGTAATCGGGGTCGGGGATTTATCGGGGCGGGGAGTACTATACCCATACCCGTCCCCGAATCCGATCGGAGATTTTTTTAATCCCCATCCCCGTCCCCATCCCCATTTTTAAATCCCCAAATCCGTCCCCATCGGGTAAAAAAATCGGGTCCCCGTCGGGTTCGGGGGGATATTGCCATCCCTACTCTTGTAGTTGCCTTTTCAAAAGGTTTTTTCTAAGGGCACCACCATTTTTACTTGGGGGCAGTCCAAAAGAGTTTGAAAATATTACAAGTTTGCCATAGATTTTTTTTTACTTGGGGGCTGCCCAAGTTTTGGTATAAAAGCCAACTTTTTTTTTCCTCTCTCCTTCCTCTACACTTTTCTTCTCTCCCTCAACTCTTTTCTTCTCTTCCTCTCCATTTTAGGTTAGAATAAAACCTAGCCAAAAATTTTTTCCAACCTAAATTTTAGAAAGATGGTTGCTGTGACAACAAGTGTGGAAGAGAGATGTTGTTAGAAGGTTGTAAGCATTTGGTAGTAGACTTCACATTTTTCTAGGTATCAAACAATATGACATTTGGACCGAATGACCAGCAACCAGACAGTATCGAGAAAAAAAAAGTAGAGAACAAGAAAGAAAAAATAAGAAAAAAAATCACTTTGGACACGAGCATGGATTGCTTTAGTAGATAGATCTTCAATGTAATAGTTCCACTAAAGGACTATTTTGCTGCTGCTGTTTCACTCTTGACATCTCCATTCTTCTCCGCTTCAGCACCCAGGACTGCCAGGGACCTGGCAGTCCTACTTGACAGTCCTAATTGAAACTTGCTGTGACAGCAAGTTTCATTTAGGACTGCCAGGTCCCTGACAGTCCTACAAAGTGTAGGACTGCCAGGTCCCTGGTAGTCCTACTTAAGAGCTCTGGGATGGTGAGATTTGAGCAGCAAGAACAATTCCTGTCCTCTGGCATCTTGAGAATGGTTGAAGTCCATGCTATTTTTACTTCATCTAGCTTTGTTGAAGCATTCGAACAGTAGGAGCAAATTTTGTTTGTCCTGGACGTTCTTAGAAGTATTCCTGAGAAGTAACTCCCTTGCCATTTTATTTTAATTCACCTAGCTTATTTTCATTGTTCCACAAGTGGTTACATTATAAAACTCATATATGCTCTACTACTTTCAACTAGAAGCTTGAGCTCCTCGTGAAATTTGAAGTCGGATTAATAAGATACATTAGGACTGTAAGGCCTGTGGCAGTCCTAATGTAAAGTAGGACTGTCACAGTCCCTGCAGTCCTCTTTCACAGAGGACTGCAGGGACTGTGACAGTCCTACTTTACATTAGGACTGCCACAGGCCTGACAGTCCTACTGTACTCAAATCCGACTGTATCAGCCGTACGGCCAAAACGAGATGCTCGTTTGTCGTCTTCTAGGGTTAGAATTTCAAGAAAAAATGTGGGTTTGTCGTGTTCGAAAATTTCTTTCATGAACCCTAAAGAGATTCTAAACCTAATTTATCAAAACTACTTAGAGAATTAAAATTATTCTAGGATTTTGAATAGAATTGAGAAAATTCTTGAAGAAATTAGGAAAGAACATTTCTAGATTCTGGTTGCTTCTACTTGCATGTCATCTCTTCGAATCTAGGAATATTGTTGAAAAAATCTTGGTGGAGAAATTGGGAGTGGAGTGGTGGAGGAGAAGAAAGTAGAATTTTGGGAGAGGGAGATGGAGAGTTCTCTTTTTTTCTTTTGGTGGAGAGAGAGTTAAAATGAGTTATGAGAAGGAATGAAGGGTTTGGGGGGTTGGGCTGCCCCCTAACAAAATGTGGGTGCCCCCTAGCAAAATCTCCACCTCCTTGGGCTGGTCCCAAGTAAGGATTGTCCCCTAGCAAAAATGGTAGTGCCCTTAGAAAAAAATCTTTCAAAAAGGAATGTGATAATGTTGTAGTTAGTTCTCTAACTAAATTTAGTTGACTGTGCTCAACTTTCTAGGGATCCTCTATCCCAGAGATCTTAACAGATCTCCTTGCGATATTCGGCTGTAACAGCCTTGAGGCTTATAACAACCCTTAGAGGGTTGGACATTAATAACAAATAGAGATTTCTCTCTTCTATCATTTTGCTCTCTTAGATTTATTTCTATATAATTCTTTAGTCAAATTTTGACTACAACACATTATACGTAGTTCTAACATGCAAAAGCTCACGATTGCGCAATCATCCTTGCAAGATACAATTGCATAAGATCATTATTTTTTAAGATCTAACTTTTCCTCTCATTAGCTATAAAGAGATGATTTTCTCATGTAAAAATAGTCTCCTAACCTCCATGGTACAGCAAGAAATGGATTCATTCTTTAAAAGATCCTTCGGATCTATCAATCCATAATGGCTTTCTAAACTATATAGATCCTTCAAATCTATCAGCAAGAAAAAGACTTCCAATACTTTGAGATCATTCACATATATTAGCCAATAATGGTTCCCAACATCAGCGTCTATGGTTCTATAAAAATGGTCGGAAGCAAGCCCTCCTCCTGCATCCATGCCCATGTCTCAGAATCTTCGATGTTAATGACTTCCGCCCAGGGGTGGATCCAGGAATTATAACTGGGATGGGCTACAAAAAATTTGGGAGGACTGGAAGTAGATAAATTCATATAAAAAAAATGAAAAAAAAATTATATGAAAAAAAAAAAGTATAATTTTTTTTTTTGGGTGGACTCCAGCCCATCCCAAGGGACCCTTGGATCCGCCCCTGCCTAACCTCATTGTATGCAAGGTTAATAACGGTTATATCATCGCCCTACAAGCTTCATTTTGCCTAAAGCAAAATTATTATTAGGTCACGGTCTTGCCCCTTTGTTACACTAGCATCTAAAAATAGTAAACACAAACTCGTTGAAAGTGAAGTTCCTTATATAAAGAAGCTAGTTGCAAGGCATAGCTGTTGGGTATGCACTGATACCGCTAATTGGGATGGAGATAGCTTACTCACTTAACGTGGGAGCTACAATGAGATAGCTTGTACACTTAACGTGGGAGCTACAATGAGTTGAAGTTTAGCTTATCCGCTTAACACGGAGGCTAGAGAAAAGAAAAAAAAAATAAACATACAAAAGACAAGAGAATTAACGAGGTTCAAGAGGATCTCTCTCATACACAAGTATGGAAGACACTTTGGTGAAGAAACACCCGAGGTAGAAGCACCGCTCGGAAGAACACCGCAAGCGAGGAGCACCAAGAGCACCACCACTTCTAGCACCAAGATCACAAGGGAGGATTAACCCAAACATCTCCCAAACCATCTCCTTATATAGCCATAAGGGAATGAACCTTCTCCTCCAAGATTCGTTCATGCAAGATGAATGAACCTTGGGAACTCCACAAGTCTTTAGACTTTCTCCAAGGTGAATGAACCTTGGGAACTCTAAATCCTCTCTCCAATTAAGGAGGGACCACCCAACAATAGCTTCGCTACATCAATTTTGAAAAAAACTACAAATTTGGCTTAGGCATTTAGCCTCGATGTACTATGCAACTTCGATACACCATAGCATCGCCTGAAGCGATAACTAAATTTGGCTAAGGTATTAGCCCCGTCAAATGGTGCAGCTGCACCATAGAGTAACCTAAAGTAAAGTCAAAATTCTGGCTAAGGCCAGTAGCCTCGCCATTAAGGTCTCGTTTGGTTCACGGATTCAAGGGAGTAGGAAAGAAAAGTTGTTCCTTTTCTTTGTTTGTTAACCACAAATTTGGGAATCAATTTCCTCACAAGGGGAAAAATTGGAGGGAATATGGTTCCACTCATGACCCATGGGATTGATTTTCCCTCCTTCTTTTCCAACATTTATTACAAAAGCTATGACAAAAGTAACCATGTGTTATTGCTTATTTTACTATTAATGTTATTTTTATTTTATATGTAAGAATATTATTGAAACATTGCTATATTTTTGTTTTCCTTTCCTACACCAACCAAACAAGAAAAAAAAAATGTGACATGAATACTACTTTTTTTATTCCCATGAAAAATAGAAAGGAATACATTTCCTTTCCGTGAACCAAACGAGGCCAAAGGGTAACCCCGCGTCTAAAAGTTTGATAGAAGCAAACTTGCACTAATACATAGTCCCATGCACGGTATCTAATCCCATAGCCAGAAGTTTGCTAGAGGCAAACTTGGCGCTGAGACCTGGCCACGCGGAGCATTATCCCTTGGCAACAGTTTTCTTGAAGCAAATTTGGAGTTGAGGCTTAGCCCCGGGAGCATTACACCTGCTGCCAGCAGTTTGCCTGAAGAAAACTTGTTGCTCCCCATTCTAAATATTTCTATTTATATGGCTATTTTATCTTGTATTCTATTCTATATTTATGTATTTTTCTGTATCCAATATCAATATAGTATATTATACTTGTATTGTTAGTACATGTATTCGATAATGGACCATGTATCTGGATATTGATTTTCTATTATTGTCTTGGTAGATGTAAGGATGGAAAGCCCGTAAGGGAATCGACTCGTCTAAAGCTCATTAATTACCTTATGTAACTGTATTTGGATTTCTATTTTTGACAAGATAATTATATGAGAGACTACCACAGACCCCTCGATAGACCTTTGGCATTTTCATATACTCGTACTATATCCCATACATAGACTAACACACCTTGGAAATACCCAAAATAGTATTATTTTTTTCCTATCTGAATAGTATACATACGGTATATTGCCATTATACAATTTGTATACTACTGGCATAGTCAGGAGTTACTGACTGTGTTGTCTTATTGCCTATTGGGCACTTGTTTTTCCTAATGAGGGCCTTGATTAGTGGGTTCCCTGGATTACTAAGGTGGCACCCATCCAATGGCTACTCCATTTCTCGATAGAAGAAGACTATGTCATGAACCATAAACCCATAAGTAGAGTTGCTCTAGAAGAATTGAGAGGAGAGATACCTAATACTTCAATATCAACAATACAAGAGGAGGAACCACAATTAACTTCACAACGTGTCATAAATGTTACACCACAATCTGTAGTGCATTATCGTAGTGAGAGGTTTATGAAACAACATGACAGATTTATGTTATTGGGAGAGTCGTCAGACTTCATCCCGAGGAACAAGATTCTGATCCATGCACCTATAATGAAGCACTCCACGATAAAGATGGAGGGTCTTGGCAAAATACAATTATATCAAGGGTAAATGACAAAAAAATTCTCGTTAGATATCCGACTTTTGCAAATTAAGACCTATTAGTCATTTTTAGCAATTCACCCCTCCTTAGATTACAAATCCGCTAAATAAGGTCCCTCCAGTCAAAATTAAAAATTTTAATCCCGAAAATACCCCTGCCCCCCTTTTCCCCCCGATGGCGGCGGCGACCCTCCAGTCCCGCCCGACCCCCCTTGCCCTCCCCCCGCCGGCCCTCCCCCCGGCGGCGAGCCTCCCCCCCGACCTCGCCGGCCCCGCACGGTCCTCCCCCGCACTCGCCGCCCCCCCCCCCCCCCCGCTGTCCTCCCCTGCCCTCGCCCCGGCCCCACGCAGCCCTGGGGCCGCCGGCCACCCAGCCCCTCCCCCAACGGTCGAGGAAGGAGGAGGAGGGGGGGGGGGGGGGGGGGGGGGTGGAGGGATAAAATTGTCATTTGGAAATTTTTTGCAACAAAAAATAAATAGTGAAAAATTTAAGAGCATGGGATCTTTTTTCGCAAAAATGGCCAATCTAGGGAGGTTTTTTTTGTCATTTACCCTTATATCAAAATAAAATATGTGGATTCTAATTAGGTTTGGAAGCTTGTAGAACCACCCACTGTTTTGAAAGTCATTGGATGCAAGTGGGCCTACAAAAGCAAATATATATATATCAGACGGTAAGGTTGAAATCTTTAAAGTACGACTTGTTGCAAAAGATTTTACTCAGAAAAGAGTATCAATTACGATAGTAATGACATAGCAAGCGACTTCTGTTTGCAAATTTTCAATACGATATTTCAAGCGAATCTTTTCGAGTGGATTACTAGATTAGCATTGAAGTCAAGAATGGTTGTACTTATGGTAGAGAGACGATGTATTGGTATGCCCAGTGTTTCCAGCAGGCTTCTGGGGGCTGATGGTATGCCCAGTGTTTCCAGCAGGCTTCTGGAGGCTGATACTCAATGAAGATTCTGGATCAATGTATATTCGGTCAACCCTGATTGGACCAATATACCCTGTGGTGTGACAGTGCTGCTCCGAGCTCTAATTATATTGAGAATGAAAGAAAATTTTAACAAAGTTTTAGGGTAGAAAAAGCGCATACCTTGATATACGTGGAACGGTGGAATGTTCTATATAGATTAACGTTGGAATAGTAGCTTGCTTATTAATTTAGAGTTTAAAAATAGGTAGGATAAATGTGAATCTTTCGCAGATCTACGATGATAATCTTAATTGGAATATTACCACCTAGTACTTAGGCCTCGTTTGGTTCACGGAAAGGAAATCAATTCCCATGTATTTTTCATGGGAATAAAAAAGTAGAATTCCTATCAAATTTTTTTTCCTATGTTTGATTGGTGTAGGAAAGAAAAAAAAATATATCATTGTTCCAACAATATCCAATGTCAACATAATTATAATGAAGAGTTAATTGATAAAATAGTTAATAAATCAAGGCTACTTTTGTCATAATGTTTGGTAATTAATGTTGGAAAAGGAGGAAAAAAAATGAATCCCATGGGTCATGAGAGGAACCATTTTCCCTCCTATTTTTCCCATGTCAGGAAAGTGTTTCCCAAATTTGTGACTACCAAACAAAGGAAAGGAACAAGTTTCCTTTCCGGATTCCTTAAATCCGTGAACCAAACCAGGCCTAAGTACTAATCTTGTTTAGGTATGCTTGGATTGAGGAGAAAAAAATAAGCAGAGTTAAGTGTGATTAAATGAGAAGGAGTAGAGTGAAGGGGAGTAGAGTCAATACATAAAATCTTGTTTAGATTGGAGGGAGAGTTAAATAGGGGGTGTTTAATAACTTTGCTTGGATTGGAGGTTCTGAGTGAGTTGAAGATTAATAAAAAAATGATAGTTACCATAATAGCCTTATTACATATATCATAAAATTAAAGTTGATTGAAATTTTGATTAGAACTTGTTAAAATATCTTCACAAATTAGGAAAGTACGGAACAACATGTTAAAAACAAAAAATGGAAAAAAAAATCATAATATTTTATAGAACAAATAAAGGATATTTCTGACTTTTTAAATAAAACCCCTCAATTTCCCTCGTTAACCCTCCGAATTGGAGGGTTAAAAAAAGGACAAAAGAGGGTGAAATAAACCTTCACTTAATCCTCTATAACCATCCCTCCTAAACCCTAACCTCAAACCAAGCATGATTTTATTTTTCTCTCACTTAACTTTTCTTCACTTAACCCTCTTAACCCTCAATCCAAGCGGACCCTAAGAGTAAAAGAATCAGAAAATTCTATAAAAAGCATCAAAGTCTGCATGAATTGTAAAAATAGCATAGAAGTTTTAGAAATTGTGAGTTAAGCATCCATACGGACTTTAAAAGTCCGTATGCTTACGTCATCCCACGTCCCAGCGTAATTAACGAAGGGGGGAGAGATTAGCGAATGAGACGGACTTTTAAAGTCCGCATGCTAACGTCGGATGACGCCAGCAAGCGGACTTTTAAAGTCCGCTTGGATACTTTTCTACAATCGGACTTTAAAAGTCCGTCCTTCCGGTTGAGCGCAAGATAGCACAGCAGCAGCTGCTGCAGCTCGAGGCGGTCGTTCTGGTGGGCCTCCCCCAGCCCGAGAGCCGCCACCATCTCCGCCATCGAGCTCCTGAACTCCTCGTGCGGGTCAGGGGAGCACCTCGGCTCCGTGCCGACCCGGACCGACACGGATGCTGCGGGATCGGCAGCGGAAATCAATATGGAGTTGGAGTCCCCGGTGGTGTCCGGCCGGGTCAGACGCCGGGAGGCCATGGCAGCCGATAGGTCGGCCTCCGAGTGGACGGAGGCGTCGGATCCGATGTCGTCGTCGGAGAGCGGGGTCCCGGTGTCCGCAGAGGGGTGGTCGTACATGGAATTGAAGTTTCTGATCACGACCGAGGCCGAAGAGGCGGAAGACGTCGAAGAGGAGGACGCGGCGGATACTGGCAGCGCGTCCTTGGCTTCTCCGGCGGTGCCGTGCCGCTTCTGGCCGTAGAAGCAGCAGACCACCATCTCTCTCTCTCTCTCTGTCTCGACAATTATAGTAATGAGTGAGGAAGTGGGAGGAGAGACGAGAAAGAGGGGTTATTTATTGGATACTTTTCCAAGCGGACTTTAAAAGTCCGCTTGCTGGCGTCATCCGACGTCAGCATGCGGACTTTAAAAGTCCGCCTCATTCGCTAATCTCTCCCCCCTTCGTTAATTACGCTGGGACGTGGGATGACGTAAGCATACGGACTTTTAAAGTCCGTATGGATGCTTAACTCACATTTTCTAAAACTTCTATGCTATTTTTACAATTCATGCAAACTTTGATGCTTTTTATAGAATTTTCTGTAAAAGAATAATATATTAACCACTACACCATAATTATTTTATATTAACTAGTACACTACAGTTGTTTTATGTTAAACACTACATTATAATTATTTTTTATAATTAACAACTTACATATTAATTTTGGGACAACAGTAAATATGAGGATATACTCGGTACACTTGCTCAGGGTCGGGCCCTGTCTGATCTGACCGGACTTGTATGCATACCCGCAATGTAGATTGGCAGGCTCAATTTGAATCTTGGGATATATCATATATAGTACCACATATTAAATTAAAGCCTAGTGTGGTTTTGATACCATTTGGGGTTAATTAGTTGTACCCCCCTATGGTTTGTACATATTTTGGTAACTGTCCCCGTTGTTTCAAAAATAAAGAACACCCCCCTGGCTGCTTAATTTTCCACTCATTTTCTTCTATGCACCAGGGGGGTACAACTAATTAACTTTATAAACCAGGGGGTGTTCTTTATTTTTAAAACAACAGGGACAGTTACCAAAATACGTACAAACCGTAGGGGGGTACAAGTAATTAACCCTACCATTTGATATATGACAAGACCAATAAGCAACTAGGGTTAATTAGTTGTCCCCCCCTAAGTTTTGTACATATTTTGGTAACTGTCCCCGTTCTTTTAAAATTAAAGTATACCCCCTGGGTTCTTAACGACCGTCAAACCCGTCAACATATTAATTATTTCTTTTAATTGTTTCAGTTTCTTTTTTACTGAAAGACAAAAATGCCCTCATCCCTTGAACGCGGGTGGGATGTGATTCGACACTTGCATAACTTCCAATGAAGAAAAAAAATCCCTTCAATCCCTTCAGAAAAAAAATTCCGTCAGAAAAAAATCCCCAATCTAAACCCTAGGTGAAGAATCGGCTGCAAGGACGGAGCGATCTCGCCTCCAGCGGTGGTGAGGGACGGAGAAGAATCGTCTGCAAGGTGTTCGACTCTGGAGTGTAATTTCAATCGTGTCTCCAACCGCTCGAACTGGTACGAACAGTGTAGACAAATGTTTCCTGTTCCATTATCATCCATGGTCAGGAAGGGGGAGGTTTGATGAGTTCGTTTGTGACTATTTTTTCTCTTGCTTGCAGATGGATAGTCTGTACGTCGACTTCACAGTACATTGGAATGGGACATGGAAGACTGTTAGAGGTCAGGGAAGGGGTAAAGTGACATTGAAAAATTATAGTGGTGGTATGTATGCTCCTATTGTAAATGTTGAAGTAGATAGGTTATGCTACTTTGATATTCTGAGAAATTGCCAGTACCTTGCTAGTGTACCTCCAGGGAATATGATATCTATCTTGTATCTGTCCCTAAGGTCTTGTAAACTATCCGAGATCAACAATGATGGAGATATGTTGGGTATGGTTAGGGACATGTGCATGGGTGACTTAACAGGGCACCTATTTGTCTCATGGACTTTGGTGACACCTTTGAAGGTTGATTCCACCCCAAAGAAACATGTAACACATTCTGATAGGAGGAGGAGGTTATTTGAACCTATCTTAGAAGAAGTTTGTTTGGCAATCCAACCTGTGGCTGAAATGGAGGAGCAACCAGTCCTACATGTGGCTGAAATGGAGGAGCAACATGAGCAAGCAGTCCCACCTATGGCTGAAATGGAGGAGGAGCAACAGGTCCCACCTATGGCTGCAATGGAGGAGGAGCAACCAGTCCCACCTATGGCTGAAATGGAGGAGGAGGAACCAGTCCCACCTATGGCTGCAATGGAGGAGGAGGAACCAGTCCCACCTATGGCTGCAATGGAGGAGGAGGAACCAGTCACACCTATGGCTGAAATGGATGAGCAGGATGATCATGGAAATGAGGAGGGTGGTTCTGAATCCTGGAATGATAGCTCTACAGATTTTGAATTTGAACCCAATGAAGGAGATGAGAGAGGTGATGACCATGAATGGGAGAGTGATGTAGTGAGTGATGATTTTGGTGTTAACCACTACAAGGGGTTTGACATTGGGCAAATACCTCCTGAGGATAGTGATAATAGTGAAGGTGATGACTTGTATGAAAATGAGGGAGCTGAAACCATTCCTCCAAATTTTGGAGAAGGGCTGAGGTTGGAAAAGGGTATGTTATTTGAGAGTGTATACAAGTACAGAGAACATCTGTTGCAGCATGCTTTGAAGAATCATTACGAGTTCACATATGTTAGGAATGACAAGGACAGAGTTACAGTAAAATGTAGGGATCCTAACTGTGGGTGGAGGGTACATGCCTCTGTCCTTAATGATAACATGACTTATCAGATCAGAACTTTTAGAGAGAAGCACACATGTGTGTCTACCAGGCAGAATAGGAATAGGGTTTTGAGATCAAGTTTCATTGCTAAGTTGATTGTGGAAAAGCTTAGGGCAAGAGGGAAGAAATACACTCCCAAATGCATTCAACTTGATGTCCAGGAGAGGTATAAAGTGAAGATATCTTACTGGATTGCATGGTATGCTAGGATCAAGGCCTTAGAGATGTTGTTTGGCAACTATGATGATGCTTATGCAGAGTGCCCCGAACTATGCAGGCAAATTCTGAATGCTCATCCAAGAAACAGGGTTAAGTTTCATAAAGATGAGCATGGTAGATTTGAATTTATGTTCGTGTCTTATTTTGTATGCACAGAAAGATGGAGGAGGTGCTGCAGACCTGTAGTTGGTTTAGATGGGGCTTTTTTGAAGGAAAAATATGGGGGTGTGGTCTTGAATGCAGTGGGCTTGGATGGTAATAGAGGGTTGTATCCATTGGCATTCATGGTATGTAGGACTGAAGACCAAGAGATGTGGAGGATCTTCTTGGATGAGCTGAAGCATGTCTTGATGCATAAGTTTCCCTTCACATTTTACTCAGATAGACAGAAGGGATTACTCAATGCTGTTATGGAGGTGTTCCCTTGCTCTAGGCACAGGTACTGAGGCATATTTATGCCAACTTTCAGAAGAAATGGAAAGGGTTGGAGTTGCAGCATATTCTGTATGATGCTGCATATGCATATTCAGTTGGTGAATGGGAGGCAAAGATGGAGGTGCTCAGACAGGTATACCCTGAAGGATATGAGTACATGGCAGATATACCCCCCCAAACGTGGACAAGGTCTCATTTTGACAATACTTCTATCTGTGATCATGTCACCAACAATTTCAGTGAATCATTCAACAACATGATCAGAAAACTGAGAGAACTACCTTTGACATTGTTTGTGGAACAGCTTACCTTCAGGCTTATTGAATTCATTAATGAAAAGAAAGAGAATGCTACTGCCATGGAGGGTCCCTTGACAAGAAACATAGCTAAAGTTCTTAAGAAAAAGGAAGAGAATGCAAGGAACCATATTCCAACTGATCTCTCACCAGCTGAAGTGTTGATTACTAACATTCACAGAAGGTGGATTGTGAATGTAGAGGTTAGGACATGTAGCTGCAATGAATGGCAGATCTTTGGACTACCTTGCATACATGCAATGGTTGCATTGAACTTAAGGAGGAAGCCTTATAAGGAGTAAGTAGTTACTAATTGTTACTAATTTTATTTTCTTGCTTATTTCTATGTTATGCATTTAACTAATCATCCCCTGTTATGCATACAGCAACATCAGTCCATATTTCTACCTTAGCAACCACAGAGTGCTATACAATGAAAACATCAGAATGATTCCAGATAGGTTAACTTGGAAGAAGGTATGTTCCTTATGTTTGCAGCCTACAGAGTGCATTTAACTAATCATCCCCTGTTATGCATACAGCAACATCAGTCCATGTTTTTACTCAATTTTTCCTTTTATTACCCTTATTTTTGCAGCCTACAGAGTTGGTTTTGCCCCCACCAACCAAGAGGACACCTGGAAGACCCAAAATCAATAGAGCACGAGAAGCTGATGAGGAGGGGAGAAGTTCAAGGACAAAGCCAAACAGGTGTGGAAGATGTAAGGAGTATGGACACAACAGTAGAACCTGTAAGAATGAGGCTTATGTGAGACCACCTAGGAGGGGTAGAGGCAATGGGAGAGGGGTTTCTAGAGGTGGTGTTGGCAATACAGGTGATGTTGTTAGTGTTCCTGGTGTTGAGAATGAGTCTAGTTGGAGAGGGAGAGTCAGAGCTGGAAGAAGACCAAGAGGGAGAGCTGGAAGAGGTGGTGGTGTTGGTGTTCCTGGTGATGGTGTTGGAAGAGCTGCCAATGCAGGTGATGGTGTTGGTGTTCCTGGTGTTCCTGGCAGTACCATTGGTGTTCCTGGCAGTAGCATTGGTATTCCTGGCAGTAGCAATGCATACGATGGTGCTGGTGTAGGCTTCTTTGGGGATTTCTCATCCCAGGCTACTGGAATGACTAGTGCAGCATGTTTCCAGCCCAGGTTTGCCCTTGGGACTCAAGAAAGCACCAATGCAGCTGGGAGGTGCAATGAGTAGATGATGGTGTGCATCTACTCAGTCATATTTTGGGTTTTTTGGGTCTTCTGTCAAATGGTTATGTCAATGTTTATGTGAATGTTTTGTGAATGTTTAGGGTTCCTTAGGTTTGCAGCCTACAGAATGTTTTGTGAATGTTAATGTCAAATATTTCTGTCAAATGTTTATGTGAAATATGAAATGGAAGGTAGATGTCAATGTTTATGTGAAATATTTATGTGGCAGAATGGTTGATTGTGTTTATGTGAAATATTTCACAAATGTAGATGTCAAATGGTTATTTGTGTGAATGTTTATGTAAAATATTTTTGGGTCTTCTGTCAATGTTTATGTCAAATGGTTTATTGTGTGAATATGCAATGGATGGTAGATTGCTCAGGTTTTTTGTGTGAATATGCAATGAAATGGCTGCATTGATCCGAGCCTGGTTGCATTGCAGGTTTTTTGTGTGAAATGTATTTCCAGGTTTTCCTCTGCATTGAATAGCTCAGGTTGCATTGGCAGGTTTTTTGTGTGAAATGGTGTTCCAGGTTTTCCTCAGCTTGGCATTGAATTGCATGTGAAATGGTTGCTCAGGTTGGCATTGACCTTTGTGTGAAATGGTTGGTTTTCCTCAGGTTGAAAGCTCAATGACCTGCATTGAACTGCATTAAAGCTTTTCTCAGGTTGCATTGAACTGCATTGAACTCCAGGGAGCACCATTGAACTACATTAAAGATTGAACTACTTTGCATTTTTCTATGTATTGACCCATTGAGAGCTGAGTGAACTCCATTAAAGATTGAACTACTTTTGAAAGCTTACAGGTTGCATTCCATCTAAGATTGAACTACATTTGCATTACAATGAACTCCATTACACTACTGAACTCATTACAATACTGCACTCCATTACAAATACTAGAACCTGATTACAATACTAAACTAGCTTACAAGTTAACCCTCTCCATCTCCTTCATAACATCACCAATATACAGCTTCACCTCCACAGATGAGGTCCCTTCGACATGAATTTTCAAATCAATGGAGCCTTTGGATGATGAAGAACCTAAGCCAGAGCTACCTGAACCAACTTCAACAGTGGCAGAACTACCAGAACCAACTTCAACAATGCTACAATTTCCTGAACCAACGTCTACATTGCTCTTAACTGGGGTGCATACCTCAAGCCACTGAAAATAACCACACCCAGGTCTGTTGCAAGCAAAGAACTTCTTCCCATAGCTGTGTGGTTTCTTGCTTGTGAAGATCTTCAATTTGCCAGCACAATTAGCAGATTTGCATTCAACAGAAGCACCATTTTTTTTCAGGGCAATCCCTTACAAAATGTGACTTATCACCACAACAGTAGCACGCCTCTCGATTTGAAGTAATTAGGATTTTCTGTCCTTGGGTTTCTTCATCTATCCACACAAACGATTTGCAGGAAATCGCGTTACAGCGCAAGAATCGTCTGTTTAGGCTGTGTGGGCGTGTTGAAATTCTGACTTTCCGAGTTCCATTACATCCCCTAAAGTTACAGGGGGAGTTTGGGAGGGGACATTCATCATCTATGTGGCTCTCATCCTTGCAAATCGAACACTGCAAAAAGAGGGAAAGAAAAAGGATTTAGGGCTTCTAATTTGGGGGTTTTCAGTACACGTACAGGAGGAAGAGAGGGTTTTGTTTAGATCATACCTGAACCACCATCTTCGTTTCCATGGAAGAGGGAGGGCTTGATCGATCTGGCCACCTTCGTCTGGTTTGGGACTTTCGGTTATGGCTGGTTGAAGAAGAAGAAGAAGAAAAGGGAGGGAAGTCCAGGGGTATCCATGTCCAAAACATATAACCGTTGGCGGGTTTGACGGTCGTTAAGAACCCAGGGGGGTATACTTTAATTTTAAAAGAACGGGGACAGTTACCAAAATATGGACAAAACTTAGGGGGGGACAACTAATTAACCCAAGCAACTATGTATGTGGACTCAGTATGAAAACATTGGTGGTAGGAGCTTTATGTGAACACAATAATTAAAATCGTTACTAGACAATCTCTATTAAGAAGCAATTTTTTGATTAAGTATCATTAAAACGACAACGCTTGTGAGGTATTTTTTATTTTGAGTGATCTCCAAACTCGTGAATTGTTTAAGGCGTAGTCTTAGTGTGATGGCCATATAGAGAGAAAAAGATATTAAAAAAAAAAAAAATCAAACACCCGAATTAAAATATTATAAAAAATTCTCCGTTGTCATCATAGAAGTTTATATATAGATCTATTTATAGGCTTGATAAATAAACCTAAAAATCCTAATAGATGAACTCCAAATATCGGAAACTTAAAAAAGTAAAATCTAACTACTTTTCTTTCAAATGACCAAAATTACTTTTATGTTCCATGAGTTAAGTTAATAACGAGAGTTTGTTAATAACTGTGTTACTTTGAATATTAATTTTCTAGATTTGGAGGAAGCTATATGTACTAAACCTTTCAATTAATAAAACAAAGAAATAATAAAAAAATATTTGAGTGGCAAATTTGTAAATATTTAGCCAGTTCCGAGCAATTTTTGAAGTGTCTTTATAGAGACAATTTCTAAAGGCATTACAGTCCTTTGCTCAGGACACCCCAAGTCTTGGTAGGGGTGAGCATTATTCGGTTTTGAACCAAAAATCGAACCGAACCGAACCGAATAAGAGATTCGGTTCAGTTTTTAAAAAAATCGGTTCGGTTTCGGTTTTGAAAATAGTAAATTTTCTTATTCGGTTTCGGTTTCGGTCCAAAACCGAAAACGAATAAGAAATTATATATATATATATATATATATATATATATATATATATATATATATATATATATATATATATATATATAAAGGTATATACTATAGGTATATAATAAATATATCTAGGTATATTTAGTTATTATATATTAACAAAAAAACACAAATAAACCCAAAAATCGAATAAACTGAAAACTGAACCGATTTAATTCGGTTCGGTTCGGTTATTGACCAATTCGGTTCGATTTCGGTTTTGCTTATTCGGTTTCGGTCCAATTCGGTTTTCGGTTATTCGGTTCGGTTGGAATCGAATAAACCGAATACTCACCCCTAAGTCTTGGTGCTAGTCTACTTTGGAGGAACGTTTACTTAGGACAACCAAATAATTGCTATAGGCTGTCCATCCCCCAACCCTCACCCCCCCCCCCCCCAAAAAAAAAAACTCTTCATTCTAATTCTCTCTCTCTCTCTCTCTCTCTCTCTCTCTCTTCGAATCAAATTCTCTTTCCCTCACCGAACTCAACTGATTCTTGTGGTCAGTGAGGAGATGTATAATCTTCTTGGCTAGGCGGACGGTCTCGGGATCGAACCGCATAGGAGGCGGGTGTGTGTGTGTGTGTGAATATTGCGGGTAGTGGGCCCAAATGACATGCAACGCAGTGTGTACAAAGTCACGTGCGTTACGTCGGGCATCGCAAAAAAAAAAAACTTTCCCTCTTTCTATATACCTCTTCGAATTCAAAATCCTAAATTCTTGGATCTTTCTCCTCCACCTCCTACAATTTCAAGCAACAATCGATGGCGCCCAAACCTTCTTCATAATCAAGGTACATATCTTCTTCCTCCTTCTTCTCTATTTCCAATTTTATGTTTATAATTTTTATTTCATTTTCATGAATTCTTTTTCGAATCATTGTTTATGTGTACAAATCATAGTGTAGTAACTTAAAATGAATTCAGATGAATTGTATTGGACCCATTTTAGGTTAAACTTTGGCGGATTTCTGAAATTTCGAACCCATTTAGGGTTTGGAACTTTACTTTTCCGTCGACAATCACGACTGCAACATGTTGGATGATAGAAAATTTCTACAGTCCTGAGTAAATCCAAGATTGTAAATGTAAAACCCGCATTTTTGGAATTATTCGATAATTGGAAGGAATTTTTTTAAATTTTTGGGTATTATCAGATTTTGTTGCTAGCATAGTTTTAGAATAGTTAGCTGGGTTGCTTTATTGTTATTATTAGTCGAAAGTTGGATTTTGATTTTTATTGGTTGGTGTTTTCGTTTTGGACCCAAACCTGCCACAACTCACTGCCACTCTTCCCTTAATTCACTCACACCCACTCACTTTTCACCCCCCATTCTCTTCTACCCACGTTCTCACACCACCAGCCCCTCAACACCCTCTATTCCACATTAAGAGAACCACTCTCCTCCACTCCTTTTTCCCCACAACCAGCATCCAAACTCTCCCTCCTCCTCCACCTCTCACCCTCCCTCGGTGGCCGACCAGCCCAGCGCACCGACCGACCGACCCCCTAGCCGCTGACCCCACTACGAGCGCGCGCGCCCTCGCGCCGAGCCCCGTCCCAGCGCCGTTCCCGCGGCGTCCCCCGCCACCGATCCCGGCCTCCCACCGCCGCGCCCTCCGGCGCCGACCCCGCGAGCCCCCTGCGCGCTGCCTCCCAGCGTCGGCGACCCCTCCGCCCGAACGCCGCCTTCCAGTGCCGCTGACCCCCGCGGGTTTTCGACCCGCTTACCCCTGTGCACTCCCCGCTCAGGCCAGCGCCCTCGCGCCATGGCCGTGCGACGATCCGCTGTTTCCGCGATTTCCGCAACAGTGCTGCCGTTGTCCGCCTCTTCCGCGGCTCCTGTGCGCTGTTCCAGAAATCCCGATCTGCTGTCCGCGTGGATATTTCTATCTCCATATTTTCATCTGAGAGCTCTAGCCGAGCAACCGAGCAACCAAAGGTATATCTCGTGTCCCCGTGTCCCTACTTTAGTGTCGATGATGATAAGGTCCCCGACCCCGTTACGGGATTCGGTTTAGACGATTGTAGTTTCGGAATTTCCGAATTCCATCTCAGAATGATTCGTTAGTTTTGTTTTGGTTCTGTGGCTTTCGGTTTCTCGAACTTTATTCCGGATTTCCGAATTTATTTCGGAAGTATTCTGTGGTTTTTGCTTTTCGGGTTGGATATTTGTAAGCCCCTGATTTTCAAATTCATTTTTAATTAGTGTTAATTAAATTTTAATGTCATTTATAGCCTTAAATAATTATTAGGAATTTTTAGAAATTTTTCTAGAATTTTTAAAAGATTTTAAATGAGTTTTAAAATACAAAAATATTGATTTATAATTTATTTAAATGTTTTAATATCAATTTGTAATTATTAGAATTGTTTTAATACTGTTTTGTGATTATTAGAATTGTTAATATATTGGTTTGCAATTTCCCAATTGTTATGTGCAATTTTTTTTTGCACATAAACAGTGCAGGATGGGTTATGCAAATGTAATTTTGCACTTAGACACTGCTAGGACCTTTATGCAATTTCCTAAACTCTAGGGTTTGTTTTGCAAATCCTAAACCTACCCCTCTGCCCGACGACCGACGGCTGACCGGCGACTGCCCCCGCTGGCTCAGGTTCGAGCCCCCCTTTCTGTTTCCTTTCTTTTTCTTTTTCTGTTTCTTTCCTTTTCTTTTCTTTTTTGTTTTGTATATATATTTATATATATATGTATATATATATATATATATATATATATATATATATATATATATATATATATATATATATATATATATATATATATATATATATATATATATATATATATATATATATATATTAGTATATATATATGTATATACTGTATTTTGACAGTATTTTATATATATGTATATATATTTTATAGTTAGTAAATTTTATATATATATGTATACATTTTCATGTGTATATATATATATTATTATATATACACATTATTATTAAATGTTTTCTTAATATATATTTATATATACTTTATAAATTAAGTATTCTTCTTATACATAGATATGTGTACTTTTTACATATGTATGTATATTTTCACTATGCATAATTTTGCCTTATTAAAATAATAATATTTATTTTGCACTATTACCAAATTGTATTTTTAGTGTATTTAAATTACTGCAACCATTTGGTGTCCAAGCCTAGCATGGGTATTTGGGCTCAAATGTGTTTTCACACATTCAAGACCTGTACAAGTCATATTGGACTTGATTCATGGCCTTGGGTCCTGTATTTGAACTTTGGTTCAAATTATATACATGGACAAAATACGCAGATAATTAATTATTGTGTGCATTGCTGTTTTTGATTTTCTAAAAATACTTAAATTATTGCTAAAATTATGAAAAAATAGTTTTTAGATACTATATTAAGTTGGCTAATTTAATATAATTTTTGTAGTATTTAATTTACTGTTTTGCCACTAGTTTGGCATATAAAACCAAAACTCATTTTCTGTATACTTAGGAAAACTGATTTTTATAAAATATTTGTACTGGTTAATAAATTCCAGAAAAATTATAATAAATTTCTATGATTAACAAGGATCACCTTGTTGCTTTACTTTAAGAAAAACTAGGCTTTTTATCTACTTCAAAAATTGTTAGAACACAATGATCTTTTGATTTATTTATTGATTAATTACGACTTGTAGCTTTTTGTGTTATTTGGAGTTTTAGTCGTGTTGAACCCCATCCCTCACTAGTGTAAAGACCCTAGAAAGTTACTTAACATAGTGTGTCACCCCACATTGGTCTCCTATGCCAAGTCATCATTTTGGCTAGGTGCCCAGTCACAAGTCGTGTTTCACCAATTAGTGTCCTAGTGTTTTAGCTTAGTGTAAAACTAAGTTGTTGTATTTACTTCTACAGCGACGAGTTACTGGACATCCATAGCATTGTTATCGCAGCTTATTTTGTTTTGCTTTGCTGAGGCAAGTACTTTCTACGAACTTTACATATTGTCACATAAATGAACTGCAAACCCCACCATGTTGAATACTGATCCTTGGGGTAGCAAGTTAGAATCTCTACATGATATACTTTCAGTTACTACCATGCTTAGAATAGTCTTGATGTATCTCTCACATGATTAGAATATGGGTTATGGGGAAACTGAAAGTTGAGTACGTGATCTTGCCCCCTTCTCCCGTACGTATGTACCGAGCAAGGTTGACATTTTATATGTATACCTTGTCGTATGCTTTATCTCAACGCAGATTTGTACGTATGTACATCTGTCGCCGTTTCACTTGTACGGAAGTACATTTTATTATGTGCCCCCCCCGCACATTGTACATCTATTGACCGATCACGTACCTGCTACAGTTTTAAACATTACATATACAGCTGTTTCTATGACATATGTATCCTTGCCATGATAGACTATGTGATGCCATGCTTTCCAGTTATTCCTCTCATGTTCATTTCCATGTTTCATATGCTAGTTTGCTAGATTTAGTGCTTGCTCCCGTCCTGACAGGATAACGTTGTAGGTGTCCTTACTGAGGAGGAGTTACTCTGCGACTCATACTATGGAGTTACTGCCGAGGACCCGGCTCTGCTTTACGAGGATGTTCCTGCAGGGAACCTCGCCTAGTTGTCTTTTGTTTACGTAGACTTTTGAGAGTAGACATGTATTAGACTATATCATTTTGTAACTGGACATGTATCCAGTTTTACATTTCAGTTTACTTGTACTTGGACGTTTACTATATACTATGACTTTTGTGTTTGGAGCATTTATGATTCTTCTTCACTGATAGAACTGTTAGTACATTTAGTCTTATCCTGTTGTCTTTAGAACAGCTTACTACGTTTTATCTCAACGTAGGCTGGACATGACTCGGCCTGGCCCAACAATTTGGGTAGCGGGTCGTGACATGTTTTTGTGGTGGCCCATGCAGGTCCTGACTAAACTGTTTGGTTACGTTATTGTACCAAGCATGCCTGCAATTAGGAACTTAAGGTAATTAGACAATATTAGGAAAGACGCTTAGAACACTTAGAGGAATGCTAGGATTGCAACATAGGAAATACATCACATGTTTGCTATTATAATTAGATTTTCTTGCATATGATTGCTTACTTTAAACAAGTCCTTATAAGTCTTTTTATGTAATTTAGATGGTGCTTACTCGTTCGTCCCAGTATGTTACCCCCGAGAATGGGGCCCTCCATATCCAGTCAGCTGACCGGTTGACTGATACACCTCCACCTACCACATTCCCCCACTCCACAGATCCACAGACCCAGATACCACCTTCCACATCCCAGGCCCGGTAGGACCCGATACTTCCACCACCCCCTATCACTATACCTACCCAGGCTTCCGTCACACTCGACGGAACCCAGCTGCTCACACTGATCCAGGGGTTCCTAACAACCCATCAGGAGCAGACTACCCTACTCCGCCAGAGCATGGAGCGTTCTGAGGGACGTCCCGTGGTCCCACCACATGTAGAGCCACGGCAGAGAACGGGGACGGTCAAGGACTTCATGGGTCTGAATCCCAAGGAGTTCTCAGGGACTGAGGGCATAGTAGTAGCTGATGACTGGCTAGATTCTGTAGAGAGGAAGCTTCTGGGAGTTAGGATGCCGGATGACCTTCAGGTCGAGGCAGCAGGATTTCTGCTGATGGACTTAGCCGGAGTCTGGTTCAGGAATGAGCCGTTGTTCGCGAGAGGTAGAGCCACCTGGGACCAGTTCAAGACCCAGTTCAAGAAGAAATTCTTCTCGACCACTGCTAGAGTAGCCATGGGGCTACGATTCCAGAACATCCAGCAGGGGAACCGTTCTGTTGATGACTATGCGGGAGAGTTTAGTCGCCTGAGCCGTTTTGCTCCTAGTCTGGTTGCTGATCCAGAGGAGATGACCCGTAGGTTTTGCCATGGTCTAGTTCCAGACATTGGCATCCTTATAGTGGCGAACGGTACGACTGACTATTACCAGAGCCTAGAGTTAGCCCGGAGTATTGAGGAGCGTCTTCTGTCATGCAAGAGGCCGGCTTCTGTACATCATGAGGGACCGTCCAAGCGTCAGGCTTTCCAGCAGAGAGCGCCGACGCCACCCCAGCAGACTTACCGTCCCCCTACACCACATCATCAGACCCCGCCAGTTAGAGCCCCGGGACCCCGGCATCAGCAGCAGCAGCAGCAGAGGGGAGCTGTATATTCTTTCTGCGGAAGACCAGGACATGATCACACCGTCTGCAGGAAGAGGTTGAAGCAGTGTTTAGCTTGTGGGTCTGCCACCCATCAGATTCGAGAGTGCCCAGTAGTGAAGACTAGAGGATCGCTCCCGACTCAGCAGCAGAGGTTCGGGCAGCATCTGCAGCAGCAGAAGGGACCTCAGGGGAGGGTTTATAGTCTAGCCATTGAGCCGGAGCAGGTTTCGGAGCCGGATTACTTAGCTGACGTCATCACAGGTCATGTTTATTTGCATACTTTTCTAGCTGTATGTTTGTTTGATTCTGGTGCATCTCATAGCTTCCTATCATTAGAGTTTATGCATAAACATCATCTAGTAGCTACACCTACTGCGGAGATTAGTAGAGTGATGATGGGAGGAGGACCAGTGCCTATTAGATCTATCTATAGATGTTCTATTTTTATAGCCGGGAGAGAGTTCAGAGGGCGATTCTTTATGATGCCACTCCCCGGTTATGATATCATATTGGGGATGGACTGGCTTAGCTACGCCCATGCATCTATAGATTGCCATGAGGGTAGTATTTTGTTCAGTCCCCCAGGCACAGCACCATTCAGTGTCAGGAGGACAGGGCCGGAGATCAGCCTAGAGCCGAACTGTTGTACGACAGTCGGGGACGCAGCACCGCCACACCCTATCATTAGGGAGTTTATGGATGTATTCCCAGAGGATCTTCCAGAACTTCCGCCTGACAGAGATGTGGAGTTCACTATAGATTTAGTGCCGGGTTCATCACCAGTATCCCGGGCTTGCTATAGAGTGAATCCCAAGGAGGCCATAGAGATGAAAGAGCAGATTAATGACCTGTTGAAAAAGGGTTTCATTCGATCCAGTGCTTCTCCATGGGGAGCGCCAGTGCTCTTTGTGCCTAAGAAGGATGGTACAGTCCGGTTGTATATTGACTATCGGGCCTTGAATGCCATCACCATCAAGAACAAATATCCTCTGCCCAGGATAGATGATTTGTTTGACCAGTTGAGCAGGGCGAAGGTGTTTTCCAGGATAGACTTGAGATTCGGGTACCACCAGGTGAAGGTTAGGCCAGCAGACATCCAGAAGACGGCGTTCAACACGAAGTACGGGCAGTACGAGTTTCTGGTGATGCCATTTGGTCTCACAAATGCGCCAGCTGTCTTTATGAACTTGATGAATAAGACATTTCACCAGTATCTGGATAAGTTCGTCGTGGTGTTTATCGACGACATCCTGATATACTCAAAGATGCCAGAGGAGCATGCAGAGCACTTGCGGATAGTTTTGGGAATTCTGAGGCAGGAGAGATTGTTTGCCAAATTGTCGAAGTGCGAGTTCTTTCTAGACCGAGTGGAGTTTTTCGGCCATGTAGTCACTGGAGATGGAATCTCGGTGGATCCCAGGAAGATTGCTGCAGTTGAGACGTGGAAGGCTCCGACGTCAGTTTCAGAGATCAGGACCTTTCTGGGTTTAGCAGGCTATTACAGAAAGTTCGTCCAGGACTTTTCTAGGATAGCTGAACCCATGACAAAGCTGACGCGGAAGGACGCAGAGTACATTTGGTCAGAGGACTGCCAGGCGGCATTTGAGGAGCTGAAGAGGAGGCTGACGACCGCTCCAGTTCTGACTTTACCTTCAGGTTCTGGAGGTTTCACCATATACAGTGATGCTTCTGGGAAGGGGCTAGGATGTGTTCTACAGTAGCATGGGAAAGTAATTGTGTATGCATCTAGGCAGTTGCGGACTCATGAGAGGAATTATCCTACCCATGACCTAGAGTTAGCTGCGGTAATCTTTGCACTCAAGTTATGGAAACATTACTTATACGGAGAGCGTGTGGAAATCTTTACTGACCACAAAAGCTTGAAGTATGTGTTCACGCAGAAAGAGCTGAACATGAGGCAAAGACGATGGTTGGAGTTGATGAAGGACTTCGACATCGATTTACAGTATCACCCCGGGAAGGCAAATATGGTGGCGGATGCGCTGAGCAGGCATCCGATGGCATGGTATCTGATGATTGATCGGCATTTGTGGGAGGATCTGGAGAAGCTCGGTATCGAGCTAGTTCGGCCAGGATCAGTGATACAGATGATGGCGCTTGACATTCAGTCAGGTTTGATGGAGCAGATCCGGAAGGCACAGTCTACAGATGAGAGTCTTCGCAGACTTCAACCCCAGACATTAGCTGGATTGCTGGATGACTTCACTATAGCAGAGGATGGATCCCTGAGGCATGGCAGCCGATTGTGCGTACCGAAGGGAGAGCTAGTAGAGGCAGTTTTGCAGGAGGCGCACCGATCGAGATATTCTATTCACCATGGTGCTAACAAGATGTACCGTGACTTGCGGGAACATCTTTGGTGGCACGGGATGAAGAGGGATGTATCGCATTTTATCTCGAGATGTCTAGTTTGCCAGCAAGTCAAGGCGGAGCGCCAGAGGCCAGCTGGTTTGTTGCAACCGTTACCCATTCCTGAGTGGAAGTGGGAACATATTACGATGGACTTCGTTTCAGGGCTTCCTCGTTCCCAAGGAGGGAAGGATGCCATCTGGGTCATCGTAGACAGGCTGACGAAGTGTGCGCACTTCATACCCTTCAAGGTGGGGCTTTCCACCGAGAAGTTGGCGGAGCTATACATGCAGCAGATAGTTTGCCTACACGGAGTGCCGGTGAGCATTGTGTCAGACAGAGACAGTAGATTCACATCCCACTACTGGAGGAGCTTACAGGAGGAGTTGGGCAGTAGGCTCAAGTTCAGTATGGCGTACCACCCACAGATAGACGGGCAGTCCGAGAGGACGATACAGACACTGGAGGATATGCTGAGAACCTGCGTGCTGGACTTCGGAGGATCATGGGAGAGCCATCTGCACTTGGTAGAGTTTTCATACAACAACAGCTACCAGGCCAGTATTGGTATGTCTCCTTTCGAGGCGCTATATGGACGACGATGTCGCACACCGCTCTTTTGGGATGATGTCGAAGACATAGTTATGCTTGGGCCAGAGATGATCACGGATGCAGCAGAGAAAGTCGGGATGATCAGAGACAGGCTCAGAGTAGCTCAGGATAGGCAGAAACACTGGGCTGATGCTAGTCGCAGACCGATGGAGTTCGCAGACGGTGATATGGTGCTAGTGAAGATATTACATACTCGAGGGACGATCCGGTTCGGACGAGGAGGAAAGCTGAGCCCCAGATACATCGGGCCGTTCGAGGTACTTGGCAGGATCGGAGAGGTAGCTTACAGGGTTGCACTTCCACCCAACCTAGCAGGAGTTTACGACGTCTTTCACGTATCTCAGCTGAGGAGATATGTTCCAGACCCCAGTCATGTGCTAGATCATTCAGAGTTGGAGGTCGGACCGAGCCTTACAGTTTCTGAGCAGCCAGTGGAGATATTAGACCGGAGAGAGAAGAGGCTGAGGAACAAGGTTATACCCCTAGTACGAGTGGCTTGGAGCCGTCACTCCCCAGGTGAATCTACTTGGGAGAGGGAGTCGGACATGAGGGAGAGATACCCTTACTTGTTCGATCCAACCGCTGCGAGGGAACCACCCGTTCCCGCTTGATACCTTAGAGGTTAGTTTCGATCGCAGCCTTAGTCATTTTGTTGCATTGCTTGCTATGTTAGAATATTGTAGGATCTTCAATCCTTGTGAATTTCGATGACAAAATTTTTCAAGGAGGGAAGACTTGTAAGCCCCTGATTTTCAAATTCATTTTTAATTAGTGTTAATTAAATTTTAATGTCATTTATAGCCTTAAATAATTATTAGGAATTTTTAGAAATTTTTCTAGAATTTTTAAAAGATTTTAAATGAGTTTTAAAATACAAAAATATTGATTTGTAATTTATTTAAATGTTTTAATATCAATTTGCAATTATTAGAATTGTTTTAATACTGTTTTGTGATTATTAGAATTGTTAATATATTGGTTTGCAATTTCCCAATTGTTATGTGCAAATTTCTTTTGCACATAAACAATGCGGGATGGGTTATGCAAATATAATTTTGCACTTAGACACTGCTAGGACCTTTATGCAATTTCCTAAACTCTAGGGTTTGTTTTGCAAATCCTAAACCTACCCCCCTGCCCGACGACCGACGGCTGACCGGCGACTGCCCCCGCTGGCTCAGGTTTGAGCCCCCCTTTCTGTTTCCTTTCTTTTTCTTTTTCTGTTTCTTTCCTTTTCTTTTTCTTTTTTGTTTTGTATATATATATATATATATATATATATATATATATATATATATATATATATATATATATTAGTATATATATATATGTATATACTATATTTTGACAGTATTTTATATATATGTATATATATTTTATAGTTAGTAAATTTTATATATATATGTATACATTTTCATGTGTATATATATATATATTATTATATATACACATTATTATTAAATGTTTTCTTAATATATATTTATATATACTTTATAAATTAAGTATTCTTCTTATACATAGATATGTGTACTTTTTACATATGTATGTATATTTTCACTATGCATAATTTTGCCTTATTAAAATAATAATATTTATTTTGTACTATTACCAAATTGTATTTTTAGTGTATTTAAATTACTGCAACCATTTGGTGTCCAAGCCTAGCATGGGTATTTGGGCTCAAATATATTTTCACACATTCAAGACCTGTACAAGTCATATTGGACTTGATTCATGGCCTTGGGTCCTGTATTTGAACTTTGGTTCAAATTATATACATGGACAAAATACGCAGATAATTAATTATTGTGTGCATTGCTGTTTTTAATTTTCTAAAAATATTTAAAGTATTGCTAAAATTATGGAAAAATAGTTTTTAGATACTATGTTAAGTTGGCTAATTTAGTATAATTTTTGTAGTATTTAATTTACTGTTTTGCCACTAGTTTGGCATATAAAACCAAAACTCATTTTCTGTATACTTAGGAAAACTGATTTTTATAAAATATTTGTACTGGTTAATAAATTCCAGAAAAATTATAATAAATTTCTATGATTAACAAGGATCACCTTGGTGCTTTACTTTAAGAAAAACTAGGCTTTTGTCTACTTCAAAAATTGTTAGAACACAATGATCTTTTGATTTATTTATTGATTAATTACGACTTGTAGCTTTTTGTGTTATTTGGAGTTTTAGTCGTGTTGAACCCCATCCCTCACTAGTGTAAAGACCCTAGAAAGTTAGTTAACATAGTGTGTCACCCCACATTGGTCTCCTATGCCAAGTCATCATTTTGGCTAGGTGTCCAGTCACAAGTCGTGTTTCACCAATTAGTGTCATAGTGTTTTAGCTTAGTGTAAAACTAAGTTGTTGTATTTACTTCTACAGCGATGAGTTACTGGACATCCATAGCATTGTTATCGCAGCTTGTTTTGTTTTGCTTTGCTGAGGCAAGTACTTTCTACGAACTTTACATATTGTCACATAAATGAACTGCAAACCCCACCATGTTGAATGCTGATCCTTGGGGTAGCAAGTTAGAATCTCTACATGATATACTTTCAGTTACTACCATGCTTAGAATAGTCTTGATGTATCTCTCACATGATTAGAATATAGGTTATGGGGAAACTGAAAGTTGAGTACGTGATCTTGCCCCCTTCTCCCGTACGTATGTACCGAGCAAGGTTGATATTTTATATGTATACCTTGTCGTATGCTTTATCTCAACGCAAATTTGTACGTATGTACATCTGTCGCCGTTTTACTTGTACGGAAGTACATTTCATTATGTGCCCCCCCGCACATTGTACATCTATTGACCGATCACGTACCTACTACAGTTTTAAACATTACATATACAGCTGTTTCTATGACATATGTATCCTTGCCATGATAGACTATGTGATGCCATACTTTCCAGTTATTCCTCTCATGTTCATTTCCATGTTTCATATGCTAGTTTGCTAGATTTAGTGCTTGCTCCCGTCCTGACAGGATAACGTTGTAGGTGTCCTTACTGAGGAGGAGTTACTCTGCGACTCATACTATGGAGTTACTGCCGAGGACCCGGCTCTGCTTTACGAGGATGTTCCTGCAGGGAACCTCGCCTAGTTGTCTTTTGTTTACTTAGACTTTTGAGAGTAGACATGTATTAGACTATATCATTTTGTAACTGGACATGTATCCAGTTTTACATTTCAGTTTACTTGTACTTGGACGTTTACTATATACGATGACTTTTGTGTTTGGAGCATTTATGACTCTTCTTCACTGATAGAACTGTTAGTACATTTAGTCTTATCCTGTTGTCTTTAGAACAGCTTACTACGTTTTATCTCAACGTAGGCTGGACATGACTCGGCCTGGCCCAACAATTTGGGTAGCGGGTCGTGACAATATTTACTTTTGGTGGGATTTTTGGTGTTCCCTGGTTTGGGGACAGTCATTGATGTTGGGTTGGTATTTTTCCAAGATTGGGTCGTCCCAAATACAGAGGAGATGCTGCCCAAATTTTCGAAAAATATTTTTAAAAGGGATTAAAACCTATTTTCAAAAGAAAGCCGGTCTTTGCAAAATAATTTATAGATTGGATTTGCTGGTTTTCGAATTTTATGGATTTTTGTATCACCAGTTAGGCGACGACCATATCGGTCGAATGAGCCTCGGCAAAGCGCAAACGCTACAGGGTTCCTGTACGTTGAGGCGCTAGCCAGCAACATGACATTTGGACCAAGTCTGAGACGCATTTTACAACTATATTTATGTTTATAATTATTTTTAGAACTGGTACTGCTGTTAGTATTTTTGGTGCAGGACTTCGGCCTACTGTTTGGACCGTTCCCGGCACTCAGAGCTCGCCAAGATGATTTAATTAATTTATGTAAAGTTTGTTAGGGCATAAGCCCAGTTTTCTATTTTATCTCGCTGTGGTCCTGTATTGTGTAGTTTAGGTTTTTACTTTCTTTTCTGAGTTGGTTTACGTTATTAGACGCGTAATTATAATTTAGGTATTAATTATTTTTTATAAAATTAATAAGGTTTTTCACGATAAATTAACTTGAATAAAATATTGGTAAGTTAACAAAGTCCATGTTTTATCACTAAAAGGAAAATATAGTTTTATACATATGATATAAAAATATAAAGTTTTACAAAGTTAACCAGTAACGGCTAATTTTTTCCAAGTAAATCAGAAACCGGATATCCAACTAATTGACAACGCACGTAGCTCGCGACGTTAAAGCGTTACAGTAGATTAACTAAATAATCTAAAATATGACTAGGGTTTTACTACTAGAGATTGTAACTAGCACACCTAGAAATGGTTTCCTCTAAGTTTCTAAGTCAGGGTGCTCAACTGTAGGACCTTGATGGCATGAGTGACCTTCCTCCCCGGTACCGACTTCCAAATCCAGTCATAAACAAAAGCAAGTTACGGTTATGTTTTCTTGTATTTTATTTAGTAATTGTCAAACTGCATGTTTAAACCACATTGCTACACGGAATCCTCTCCTAGGGTTCAAATATTGATTGATATTGATTGTGGGGATTGGGGGAATAGTGTAACGTTTATGACCAATACCTCCCATATTGCATGATTGTGCGAGCTTACCCCTCTTATACATGGGGATAAGCCGTATCGCGTCGCTAGGACGCTATTGTATAACCCAAGCCGGTCATAGACGATTACACATTCAAATCACATTGTTTTTAATTGTTGAGTTGCTGGAAAATATTGTTTCAAACTGTTTAGCCTGCACTTTTCCATTATTACTTGAAATGTGAGATACATTTTCGTACTTGCTCCCTCCTGACTGGAGATCCACATTTTTAGGTGACATTGAGGATGCTGAGCTATTGTACAATAGCTACTATGACCCGGTTTTGTACCCTGTGGTGTTGCCAGAGTCCCCTTGGAGGAAGCAGGACCCGAGGCCGACGAGCCGACCGCTTAGCTAGTCATTTTCAGTTTTTCTAGTTTTATTGTTTTGGAGTTTTGTTAATTTTGAATTCAGCACTTTATTTCAGTTCTTTCATTTCCAGTTGTACTTTTAAAATGTTGAATAAAAGTTTTAAAATTTTCGTATATTGAGTTGTGACAAATGTATAGATGTCGTTGTGAATACCTGCATATAAAACAGCTTACTGTCGCCGTCTCACAACAATGTAGGCTGGACATGATCCGGTTCGACCCAATAATTTGGGATCGGGTCGTGATAGTAAAAAAATTCTACAGTCCTGTATGATAGTATGAGTACAAATTTTTTCTACAGTCCTAACTTTAATCAGGACTGCAGAAAATTTATACAGTCATGTCCAACAATTTAGGATTTCTTGTATGTTTCAATTTTTCTTTCTTTATTAGAAATATTTTTTTGGTGCTATAGTCGCGATCCCAAGAAGGGCCTCGAGGATGCAGGTACCCAAAAAAGGATTTTTCTAAGGGCACTACCACTTTTACTGGGGCTAGCCCAAATTTTTTCAGCAAGTAGGACTGCCACTAAGTTGGCAGTCCTAACATAATGTAGGACTGCCAACTTAATGGCAGTCCTAGGAATGCCAACAAGTTGGCAGTCCTATTGCAGGATGAGTAAATGGAGTCCTTACTCAGGTTGTAGCAGCGGCTCCACCTTCTCCTCCTCGTCCTTGGCCCATGCCACCACCTCCTCCTCCTCCCGCGTCCTCTCCCTCTCCCCACTCCGAGCTCCGCCTCCTCGTCCTCTCCCTCCTCCGCCGCCCGACTCTCCCGAGCTCCGCCTCCTTGTCCTCTCCTTCCTCCGCCTCCGCCACCTCCTCCTCCTCCTAGAACCCTAATAAAAATTGGAGGGGCTAGCCCCAAGTAATTTTTGGGCAGCCCCCAGCAAAAGTTCCACCTTCTTGGGCTAGCCCCAAGTAAACTTTGCGGTGCCCTTAGAAAAAGCCCCAAAAAATGCCCCACCGTGTCGATGCATAAGTCTCACAGTGTTGAGTATGTTGTTGAGAAATCTATCACTATTATCGAGCCTGAGGGACCCTCTTAAGCTAGGAAATGTAGACCACAAAAGACTACAACTCGTTCGAGGAAATCTGCTCCTACTACTCCTTCTTCCACTTCCGATGAAGACGTATCAATCATCCGAAACCGGCTAGATGATGGTTCAAGACCTTCTCAGCAGTATGATAGTCTGATCCTGACTCATCCAAACGGTTGCTATCTATTGTAGTCGATCGAGGACCATAATACATATCAAATATGGAACGATCTAGAAAGTACATTACCTTATAAAAAATTCATTTTCTTTAGCTAACCATATTTTATAGTTCCAAGCTCAACCAACTGTTTACTTTTTAGGAGAGCTCTCGTCTGTTAACGATCATCAACCACGGCAGGAAAGAAAATAGCTGAGGGTTTGAAAAATTAGGGGTATCCGTCAAGGAAAAAACCAATTCCACGGGTTTGCAAATTTTGGCTATGTACTCGTATAGAACGGTATACAACACACTCATATTAGCATTTGTAGAGCGTTGGCATCCAGAAACCAACACTTTTTATCTCCAAGCAGGGAAGATGAAGATTACACTGGATGACGTCCATCACATTTTGGGCCTTAGGTTTACAGATTGGGTCATGATGAATTTCTAAGAAGGACTTTGAGTGGTACGATCAGATCGCAAAATATGTGTCAATTTCTCTTGGGGTTGATGCTAGGAGTTCTACAACCCTTCCAGACTTTAGAAGTCCTACGGACTTCCTTCAAAATATTTGGAGAAGACTTTCAGTGATACGAAGGCCGTAGATGATAACGTCGATAAGGTGGCCCGTGGATATATGCAGTTCATCTTAGGAGTTGTCGATATTCCGGACAAGTCTGAAAAGTTCAATACATGTCAGATATCTCTTGAATTTTCTCAACTTCTATACATTATATGATTTTTTTAAATCATTAATGATTATAATGTACTTACATGCATGGATATACGAGTACTTTCTGACGCTGAAGCGGGCTACACTTAATAGGGTGTATGACGAGTACCTTCCTAGAATGTGCAGATGGAAGCTAGGAAGATGCAAAACACCCACAAATATTGACCATCCTATGCAATGCACTTAAAGATTGCCGGTAGAAGAGGTAAAAATTGACTTTATTTTTTGTGTTCTTTTGGAAGCTAATAATTTACTAAATTACGTTATGTGCAATTTACTGTGTTACAAATAGTTCGGCATCCATATCAGGATTTACGACGAAGTAGTCGTCCATTTCAACTACATGCTTCATATCATGCTCTCATAACTTGCCATGACATCGAGGAACCTTATATGCCTGATAGAGTGCTTCGTCAGTTTGGGTACGTACAAACGGTACCGAAGCATACATTGAAATTGATAAGTGCTCGGGAGGGGGGGGGGGGGGGGGAGGGGAGAGGGGGGGAACAAAACGCTTAACCTATCTCTCGGCCAGTAGAACTAGGTCTCGTACTTCTTCACTGAATAGTAACGTCAAGTTATTAGAGAATTTTATCGACAAGCGGTTTGTTGAGATGTCAAACTCTAGAGACGACTACATTACATACTATGCTAATATCGGACATCCTACGTTGTTGAACCCTGACAATCGAAAAGGTGAAATTGTGCGAGTAGCAATATCTCTTCCCCCAAAATCTGTCTTATATGCCGGATTGCTGAAGATGGTGAGGAATAAATTGTTGACTATTAAAGATTTCTAAATGTTTATAGCCTAACATATTTGTTAGTTGTCATGGAAAAAAGCAAAGGAGTTAGTTGAAATTAGAATGTAGTTCTTAAACATTTGATGTGGATTTTGTCAAAATTTGTTGGTATCAAAAATTTGAGTTGTAACTTTGACTTGTGAAACTTTAATGATATGAAAAAATTATTGTCTATGTTTCAGAATTTTAAATTTATGAACTTTGATGTTGGTTGTGAGTTTTGTTTTTAATCTACTGTTAAATTGATATATATTGAGCATCCTAGGATACAGTAAAAGTTGAGTATCCAACTATAAACAAACAGTCCTGACAACTTGTCTTTGGTACTTGCTCGCCATAAAAGATTCCAATCATTATCGAATTCCTCGAAGCGGACCATGTCAATTTTACCATCCACCTTTTTGGACTTTATCTTGCATTGTGCTGGATTTTTCGATTTACATGCCAAGTGCATAATAGTATATACATGTGAGGAAATACGATGGCTATAGCATTTATTACGACATATTCTCTGTTAGTAACAAAAACAAAGGGTTCTCTGTGTCCAATGTAAAGTAATTTAAGTTTCCTCAACGCCTATGTGTAATCCTCAGTTGTTTCACCCTTCGTGAAGCAAAAAATGATTAAAAAAGTTTTTTTCATAGACGTGAAGCCAACAACGTGAAAAAGAGGCATCTTGAATTTACTGTCTTATATGTACAATCAAGGACCAATACGTCAATGAAGGACCTGGCCAAATATGTCTAATCAGGATGAGCCCAAAATGTTGGAAGTACTTCATTATTTTCTGGATGTCTTCTATATATGATACTCTTCTCGGCAAGCAACTTCAACACCTACTGCATCTCCATTCTTGTCTTTATACTATTAGATTTCGATCTCGATAATGCGTTGTAGATTGTCTTCATTGTTTACTTGTCTCGTGCAACGTAATAAGTTTGTTTGGGTGCAAGTCCGAAAATGGACAATTCTTCAACTAGTTTCGTCTCATCATTATTTAACCATCCGATATAGGGATGACCCGTGAGTTAGGGGTGCAACTCGGGCGGGTTGGGTCGGGCTTGAGCTCAACCCGAGCCAAACCCGATGAATCATAAGCCTAGCCCAAGCCCAAGCCCGGCCCGACCTCGGATTCAACATATGAAGCCGAAGACCGAGCCCGGAGGATCGTGTTGAACTCGGGTACATCGGATTTATCGGGCTCTAATATAATATTTGAAATAATTTTAAACAAGACCAATATTAGACACATAATCAAATAGCAATCAAGTCTTAATCATTATAAAATGCAAACTGTAAAATTTAGGATAAGAAGTTCAAGAGTTTGAGTGGATAAATTTAGGATTTAAACTTTTTATTTAAAAAGTATGAAACCCGACTTATATATATATATATAGTCGGGTTTCGGGTTCTTTGGGTAACCCGACACAAGAACCCAAGCCCAACCCGATTTTTGATCGGGTTCAAATATTTTAACCCAAATTCGAGTCTGAATCCGAGACCCAAGCCCAACCCGATTTTTGATCGGGTTCAAATATTTTAACCCAAATTCGAGTCTGAATCCGAGTATCTTCAACCCTAACCCAACCCATTAACGGGTTTACCCGATCGGGCTCGGGTTTAGCCTGCCCGAGTTGCACCCCTACCGTGAGTGTCTCGAAAATAACATGATTGTGCATTCTTTTCTTCACTTGGACTATCTACTTTACATCTTCTATGTTTACAGTCACTATCTTGAATGGACAATCACATTTCTTCATCCCAATGATTTTGTCTGAAAATTTTCTTTCAGGAACTGTATCTTTTTTTTTCTTTCATGATAACTAAACACACTATCTCTTTCACATCCAACCTCAATATATTTTCGGCCTGGCAAAAATCTGATCGATCTTGAAATAACAACGACTATGTATTCCAACTTCCAACTTATATGCACCAATCTAGCGCTTCTTCAGGAGATTGAAAGCAAATACACATCGAGAATAAGTGGCCTACATCAACGATAATAAGAGGATGTACCACAAGAGCTGTAGATGGTTCGTTCTATAATATAAAAGAAAGTGTATTAAAATGTCAACAAATAAAAGAAAAACATGTTCAATCGGATTGTAGGAATTTTTTACAGTCCACTTAATAGGTAGGATTGTCAACATTTTTGACAGTCTAACCAATTGTTAGGACTGTCAAAGTTTCTGACAGTCCTAAAGAAATGTTGTCCTTTGAACAACATGTTTACATTAGGACAACCAAATTTTTTAACAGTCCTATAAATAGGTAGGATTGTCAACAAATTTGACAACCATGAATTCTAACATGCAATTTTGGACTGTCAAATTTTTTGACAGTCCATTATATTTTCTGGACTGTCAAAATTTTCAACATCCATGAATTCTAACATGCAATTTTGGACTGTCAAAGATTTTGACAGTCTATTATGTTTTCTGGACTGCCAAATTTTTCGACAGTTCTATGATGAAAACTATCGAAATTGAGTGTCATATTGCTTACCAAGGATGCTTTGGAAGAACCGGGGTGTTCTTCGGAAGGAGCGGAATAAGCTAATGTGTTTGATGACCCGATTTCTTCGACAATTTCTGTCACTTTCCGTTCCCGGAATACGTATTTTTAGACATATACTGCCTTAATATATTTATTTTATATTTATCATGTATTGTTCTATAATTAAACCTCTTTAATTTTATGTTAATTAATTTCCTGCAATTTTATTTCTGTATTTTATTTTCTGCTTTTATACTCTGCTTTAGCTTTACTTTGGGTTCGGCTTGGACTGGTTTAGTTAAGTTGGTTCATCATGAACCGAAACAAACCCCCACCTACCACCACCCCTTCCATTTAAAGCCCACCCCTTTCTCTCTCTTCATTACTTCACCATTAATCTTCTTCTTCCTCATAACTCCTCTCCCACCTACCAGCCGCCAAGGCAAGTGCCAAACTTGCTTCTTGATGGATCTCTATTTTTATCGTCCCATCATCTTCCTTACTTGATCTTAAGCCTCTTTAGTACTTAGCATTTTCAATTTCCATGGTTCATTTCTTGTAGATCTAAGTTTTGTGCATTTTCGGATTTCTTAGGTTTTGATCTAGTAGACTTTGTTATCTTCAAGTTTTGATGGTTCCATGTCGTAGAGAATTTTGTTTTACCCAATTTTGACCTATGGAAGTCCAGATTTGGGCTTGGAATGAAGGATTTATGGAGCTTGGAAATAAGGTATTCATGGTTGTTCTTCTCGGAATAGTGGAGAAGAAGTGCAGTACTTAGCCGCATGAGTTTTTCATGCGGCAAGTCATTCTTGAGCCGCATGCAGTATCTGGCCGCATGAAATGTTTCGGCCGCATGCAGCGCCTGGCCGCATGTTACATTTCGAGCCGCATAAAGCTTAGGCTTAATTAGCCGTATGAGTTTCAGCCCGAGCCGCATAGAGTTATCTGACCGCATGAAACTTACCTGCCGCATAAAGGTTTGCACTCATTTTCAGCCGCATGGCGCTGCGTGACTTCTCAGCCACATATAGGCTTGCACCTATCTCAGCCGCATGGAATTTCCTCTGGCCGCATGAGCGCATGTTGACCGTAGCCGCATGAGACCCCCCTTAGTTTCTAGCCGCATAGGGCTTTGCTAATTTGGCCGCATGAATTAATAATTTTCCAGCCGCATGAATGCTGGCCATGATGCCTTTTGACTAATTCTTTTTTTTAATTGACATTTAGTTTACATTGATTGACACTTATCATCATTGATTGATTGACTTGGCATTTATTAACATTAATTACTGTCTTGACATTAATAAACAGGGATTGTTATCTCAATTTAATAAAAATTGATCATGCGTTCCTAGTTGGAACTAAGAGACTGGCTAGTTGTCTTATTGAAATGAATAAATGAGACACGTTCATATTAATTATGAACTATTGAAATCGACTGGCTGATCCCGAATATTGGCATACAGGCACATGCAGGCTTCAATTTATTTATTTATTTATTTATCTTACCAAAGCAACATGTGTACTTTATGGTCAAGGCATGATTATTTCGTAGTTAGTTTTGATTGTTGCATTACGTTATGTAAGACCTACAACCTAACCGCACGGGTATCGTTGTAGGATTGTGCATATCGTACCCCGTACGAAAGTACTCATTCTGAATGACCATGATCCACGGCATGGGACTTCACTCAACGTAGAGACTATTAAGTTAAATAAAATAATGATTGCATGGAGAGAATGGATTCCCGAGTTCTTACATGGCAGCTCTCTTGGGACTATTAAGTACCCGACAGGCCGGCTGGTTCCCACAGATACTGCAAATCTGCCACACGGGCAGGGAGCAGAATCTGGTTATATTATTTATTGTATATTGTATATTGATGACGGGCGTCCCGCTGGGACTCGTCTAATTCATGATTGGCGCAATTGATTGACTGGTTAAACTAGCCTTGCTTGCACATAGTAAGAACTGAGGAATCCTTTATTGCATAATTCCAGGATAACTTGGAACTCACAGTAGCAAGCCGTAGTAGTTGCATGGCCGTTTAAATTGATTTGTTTGTGTACTGTACCTACTCTGTTACCTAACTGAGATGATCAGAATGTCAGGACATGATGGGCCAACTTCTGTCCTTGTTTGGTTGGGAGGTTGGTTCGAAGTATCGTGATGTTATGTGAATCCTAGTAGATAGCAGAGATCTATTATCATATTCTCTTCTTACTGGCTTCATTCCTCATATCGTGCTTCCTTGCGGTACTTGCTATTAGAGGTCTAACCTCTCTGGTTTTGCATGGCCAGATTTAGAGCCGGTCCCCGAGGATTCAGCTTACTTCTACCTCCATAATGGTCAATACTAGAGGGATGATCGCAGGAGGACTCGAGTGGGTTCCTTACTTCCCCGCTCGTTTTGTTAAATACTTTATACCTTGTCGTTTGGCACCGACATGTTAGTCGGATTGTCTTGTACCTACTTTTGCATAATTGTAACTAAGTCAGGCTGCAGCTGATAACAATTGTGTATACTTACTACATCATCTGGCTGTGTTTTGTAAAGCCAGATATCAAGAACATTTTGACTGAGCGTTTGGGACGCCTTACTGCTTTATCTCACATATTCTCTATTTCTGTTTCTTGTTTGAATGATTGAGACAATAGATGTGAAGTGACCATAGTGAGACTTTTATGTAGTATGCACCCCTCGTCTTATTAGACAACATTGATCGTATTATACGGTATTCATCTACCCGTAATACGTAGTTGGCTGAGTCATTCTCCCGCTCTTCAGTATTCTGGTTCTGGGGCGTGACAATTTCGTGCATATCTCCTATATTGTTCAATATAATTCAATAATTTGGGAAGGTCCAAATGCTTGGAAAACTAAATCATCATATTTTTATCAAAAACATACCAAATAAATGTTGAATATTCACCGGAGATTCACCAACTTGGATTATAGTAAGTGTTGTTTCGGAGTGACAAACTTATAAATAAACCAAAACAAAATTAGACGAGTCCATTTTTGTTCACCCACCAAAACTAGGTGTGATGTTCACCTTCTAATAAAAATATGACACACGGTACAAAATTACTTTTATATGTGAACACAACCAGTTATAAAGTGGTTTGTGTGAAATAAAAATACCACGTGTTACATTTTTATTGGAAGGTAAATATTACACCTAGTTCTCATGGGTGAAACTCAAAATTAGACTGTTCCTACGAAAAGTTAAAGTGCCTCTAATAGTTGTCTTTATAAATGGCTTAATTGCACTTTGCTACCCTCAACTATTCCGCTTTTTCAACTTGATACCCTAAACTTTTTTTTGTAACAAGTTGATACCCAAAAAAAAATTGGGACGAAAATACCCCTGCTCAAACCTTAAAATTACCCCCCTCCCCCCAACCCCCCCCCCCCCCCCCCCCCACTCCGGCTACCCCCTCCCTTCCGCTCCGCCTCCCCTCTGGCCACCCCCTCTCCCGCGTCCGGCCAACCCCCCTACCCCCACCGCCGCCGGCCGCCGCGGCAACAGCAGCCGCCGCCGCAGCAGCAGCAACCGCAGCCGCCGCCGCGGCGGTGGCGCCGCAAGCGAGAGGGGGGGTTGGTCGGACGTGGGAGAGGGGGTTGGCCGGACGTGGGAGAGGGGGGTGGCCGGAGGGGAGGCGGAGCGAGAGGATGGGGGTGGCCGGAGTGGGGGAGGGGGGGGGGGGGGGGGAGGGGAGAAAGGAAGGGAAGGGATAAGGGCATTTTGGGATTTTTTGAAAAATTAGGTATTAAGTTAAAAAAATAATAGTTGAGGTATCAACTTGTTACAAAAAAAAATTTAGAATATCAAGTTGAAAAAACGGAATAGTTGAGGGTAGTAAAGTGCAATTAAGCCTTTATAAATTGGCTTACGCGGTGGTCCCATTTCTTCTAACGTGAGAAGCTTCCGAAATAAATGGTTAACTAGGAAAAGACTGGTGCAAGTGGTTGGAGCCACTCTGACTTCCCTACCTCGTCTTCCCTCTATGCAGGTAGTGCCAACAAGTTGCTCTCTCTCACAATTAATGCACACAATTGAAGTACTGCACCGCCTCCAGCGACCAAAACTTAATTCAGATCTACCCACAAACACGGAAATCAAATACTACTCTCTCATTTGGACTCCTGTTCTTACTCTTTTCCTACCCATCCAAACTCAATCCATCGTCACTACTCCCAGATCTCTATTCTGACTATTTCTTCTTCTTCCTCCTCTTGTGCTGCTGCTGACAAAATTGAGATCTGCTTGTTACTTGTTCTTCTTCTGCTCATCTTGAGCTGAAACATCATCGATACTAATTCCATAATTAGTTTTTTTTGTTCTTTCCGGCATGGAAAATCGAGACTACGGTCCTTCAATTGTGGCCGTGTTATTGTTGTGTACGAGTCTGATAATCTCCCCAGTGCCGAGCAATTGCAGCATCCAGAGCACCCAGATCTCCCCTGGTTTCCAGGGCTCCCAGATGAGCTTCATCGACAACAACGGACTCTTCCTCGTATCGAATAGCTCCGCCTTCGCCTTCGGTTTCATCACCTCCAGCGACCCCACCTCCTTCTTCCTCGGCGTCCTCCACCAGCCCAGCTCCACCACCGTGTGGACCGCCAACGGCGCCTCCCCCGTGACCCACTCCGACGACTTCGTCTTCGGAAAGGACGGCAATGCCCACCTGCAGTCCGCTGGCAGCGCGATCTGGTCCACCAACACCTCCGGCAAAGGCGCCGCGGTCATGGAGCTGCTGGACAATGGGAATCTCGTGGTGCTTGCCGCCGGCGGCGGCGGCGGCGACGGCTCGATTCTATGGCAGAGCTTCGGGTTCCCGACCGACACGCTTCTGTCCGGACAGAGCTTCGTGGACGGCATGGCGCTCCTCAGCAAGCCCAACAGCGACAACATCAGCTACCAGCTCAGGATCGGCGACGGCGACATGAGGCTCTACGCCGGCTTCCGCCCGCCCCAGCCCTACTGGTCCATGCAGCAGGAGAACCGGAAGATCGACAACAAGATGGGCGGCAAGCTGTACTCCGCCACCTTCAATTCGACCTCGTGGAGCTTCTTCGACCGGGCGCGGTCCCTCCTCTGGCAGTTCGTCGCCGCCGGCGACAGCTCCGACTCGAACGCCGTATGGGCCGTCGTGCTGGGCAGCGACGGGTTTCTCTCCTTCTACAGCCTCCCGAACGGAAGCCCGATGGTCGCTTCCTCCACCAAGATCCCCCAAGATCCCTGCGGCCTGCCCCTGTTCTGCGGTCCCTACTACGTGTGCGACGGCGGCCGCTGCGTGTGCCCTCCGGCGCTTAACTCGCTGCCCAATTGCAACCCCGGCGTCCCCGCCTCCGCCTGCAGCAGCTCCGCCGGCACTCCGTTCGAGCTCGCGAAGGTCGGGGACGGGGTCGGCTACTTCGCGAACGCTCTCCTCCCGCCCTCCTTGGCTAAATCGAGCCTTCGGGGGTGCCAAGACGCCTGCAGGGGCAACTGCTCGTGCCTCGGCCTGTTCTTCGACGGCAAGTCGGGGAATTGCTTTCTGTACGATCAGATCGGAAGCTTCATGCAGTTGGACGGCAAATCGTCCGCCTACTCTTCCTACATTAAGGTTTCCAGCACCGGAACGAGACAGGACGGGAATGGCAGTGGCGGCGGCGGCAGCAACAAGCATATAGCGATCGTTCTGATCATCTGTTTCGTGACTGCTGCAGTGATAGCTGCCATCATATATCTTGCTGTTCGACTCAGGCGGAGGAGCAATCGACTCCCTGAACCATCGCATCTCGGCTCCTCAGAGGGGGAAGATTTCTGGGACAACATATCGGGAATGCCGGTTCGCTTCGTCTTCAGAGAGCTTCAGGAGGCGACCGATAACTTCAGCGTCAAGCTCGGCCAAGGGGGTTTCGGCTCGGTGTATCTCGGGAAGCTCCCCAACGGCAGTCAGATCGCGGTGAAGCAGCTGGAGGGCATCGGCCAGGGGAAGAAAGAGTTCCGTGCCGAAGTCTCCACCATCGGCAGCATCCACCACGTCCATCTAGTCAGGCTCAAGGGATTTTGCGCGGAAGGCGCGCACCGGCTTCTCGCGTACGAGTACATGCCGAAAGGATCACTGGAGAGATGGATATTTCCGAACAGCAAGGGGGGTCATCAACTGGACTGGAACCAGAGGTTCAACATAGCTCTGGGCACGGCGAAGGGGCTGGCCTATCTCCACGAGGACTGCGACGTGAAGATAGTCCACTGCGACATCAAGCCCGAGAACGTCCTCCTCGACGACAACTTCGTCGCCAAGGTGTCGGATTTCGGGCTGGCGAAGCTGATGACGAGAGAACAGAGCCACGTATTCACCACGATGAGGGGCACGAGGGGCTACCTGGCGCCGGAGTGGATCACCAGCTACGCCATATCGGAGAAGAGCGACGTGTACAGCTTCGGGATGGTCCTGCTCGAGATAATTGGGGGGAGGAAGAACTTCGACCCGTCGGAGACTTCCGAGAAGGCGCACTTCCCGTCCTACGCCTTCAAGAAGATGGAGGAGGGGAAGCTGAAGGAGATCTTTGATTCCAGGTTGGCCCTCAGCGACAAGGACGACAGGGTGGAGACGGCGATCAAGGTCGCCTTGTGGTGCATCCAGGAGGACTTGTCGTCGAGGCCGTCGATGTCGAAGGTGGTCCAAATGCTCGAAGGGGTGTGCTACGTTCCCCAACCTCCAATGTCCCCTCAGATTGGTTTCCGATTGTACGCCAACCTTCTCAAGTCTATCAGCGACGAGGGTTCGTCGTCGACGTCTGGTCCGTCGGACAGCAACAGTGATGCTCTTCTTTCAGCTGTGCGCTTATCGGGACCGAGGTGATTAATTGGTTGCTACATCTTGGTCAGTAAGTTTGTACTACTTTTTGATGGCTGGCCAATCTTACATCACTAGTACATATCGCGCGTAGTTGTACAAGAACATAGTGAAGTGTAGAATGAATTTTGAAAGTATATAGTTTAACATATTGTTGTGCATTCACATATTCTGCTACAATTATTTGGACTTAGAAACGTCCCTTAATTAGCACTCTGAAGCTGCCGCCGCACGCACACATACGCAATTGCGTGCAAATACACGTCAGTAATATCTTTCTTCTTATCTTGCTTTTATATGTCATTCAAATTCCAAGCAGTGATGGTATTATGCAATTTTAGCTACATATATCAGTCTATCTCCTTGTTAGCAATCACCCGAATAAAATTAATAATATACGTAAATATTTTTGCATCTTCCAGAAATGTACAATACTTCCGGAAGATTGGAATCAATACTTAAATTTAAAACATGCTGAAGTCATGGCCGGTCCTGAATAATTGAAGGCCATGTAAGAATCTCAAAATATGGCACTAAATTTATTTATTCGCATTTTTTAAAATGTATTATTCTATGTCTTTATCAAAATATATAGAGATGCTCTTGATTGTATATTATAACTGAATTTATAGTTACCAAACGAAATAACAAAAACTCAAATTATCTATATTCAAGCACATTAGATAGTATAATAAAGATGTTTTAGATAGAAGATGTACTGACCGTAAATTGTCAAAATTTGGCATCAAATTTTTTTCTGTTGATGATAACATATAATAAAATGAATAATAATCAATACCCGAATAAGAAGTAATATGTAATCACAAAAATGAGAGCCTCCAAGACCTGAGTCACATGATGCAAGATCAAGTGCTCCGGTCTTCGACATTATTGTCATCCAAATTCCTTCCTAATATATATATATATATATATATATATATATATATATATATATATATATATATTGTAGAAAGTAAAAGTTGTAGAAAATAAATTCACATGGAACCTTTAGAAGCAAAATAGCAATTGAACCTCCTAAGATGATATATAACATAGCGTTCAGAGCAAGATCTTTGAGACGTTCAGAGCAAGATCTTTGAGAAATCCTAAATTTTATTTTGCATGAAACCTCCTAGAGTCGGTAGGGAATAGGGATTGAAGAATTGGATGTCGTGAGTGGATCATAGAGTAGGAATTGAGAAAGAAATGGAATAACTTGAATTACAAAACTGGCTATAATAAAAAAAATTTTGAGCCCCCCAAAATTTGGAGGTCCTGTGCAGCCGCACTTTGGCATGGCCCCGGGCCGGCCCCGATGAGAAACTTTATCTAGATGGCGTTACAAAGAACTCTACAATATGTTCTGACACAGACTAAAAAATGCTCCTAAAGGACTAAACTGCCCGCCCAGGCCTATCTTGGACAATTTGAAAATTTTGACCAAATCTTATATTTATTTCATATATATCTTTTAATTAGGATTTATTTTGTTTTATGTTTTTTTCCCATTTGATTAGGATTTATGGCTTAAAACTTAAATTATATTTTGCTTATAAAACTTTGCAAAGAAAAACAAACATGTTAATTGATATTGATACGAGACAATTATCAAGATTCAAGAGTTTCACTCTCTTTCTAATTCTCAACACGAGGGATGAGGGTTGGTCCTTTTTCTACTTTTCCTTTGACGAAAATTACTTATACACTCTGAGGCCACGTTTGGTTTGCGAAACTGGAGCCTCGGAAAAGAAAAATGATTCATTTTCTTTGCTTGGATGTCAAAGGAAATGAGAAGGAAAAGAATTCGGTTTCCAAGAGGAAGAAAAATAGAGAAAAAAGTGATTCATCCTACCAACTACCGATTTTTTTGGTTTTTTTCAAACACCGAAAAAAAATTTGATTGAAATTGTAATTTTTTAAAGGAAAGAAAAATTAGTTTTCTTTCCTTTCTTTTCCGCGAACCAAACGAGGCCTGAGGGAGGATTAAGGTTTAAGCTTTTGTATGGGATAGTTGGTTTAGCAATCAATCGACGTTTCGTGTTTGTAGTAATTTTCGTTAATAGACACAACAACAGCTGTTGCTATGACCTGGTCTTTAGTTATGGTGGTGGGATGCGTCATCAGTTACAGATCAAAAACTCATTAAAAACTTGGGAAGTGCTTAGAGAAGTCGATGGTTATTTGTCAAAAAGGAAAGTGATCCAGCCCAATTGTTCTCTTTGTTGAAAACAGTCTCTGGTATGATTTGCTGATAGGAATTGTATCCAACTTTTCTCGTAGTTTAATGCAATTAACCCCTCTTTATATATATATCCCTTGCTCCTACATGTTAGGGAGAGACACCCTATTACACGAATATTAAAAGTCGAGGTTGAGAAGAGAAGATAACCGCAACAACTCTACCTCCACTGTCCGATCGAAGAGAGAGTCAGTGAGGATTCGCAGCGCGCATTTTCTGCACAAAGTTGACAAAGACTTGATGCAGGTTGGGAAGGGATGCCAGAGCTGCATCCGATTTCTTGATTTTCTCACGAAAAGCCTGATGATATTTCGGTTCAAATGCGAGAGCGGTTAACAGACTAATCTCTTTCACGACCTCGCATTCAGGGAAAGATTAATCAACGACCCTGGCCAAAAATACCAAGAGCTTGGTCTTGGTTTCCCTAACTGAGGCCAGATGTAGCGCTGCCCTCGACGCAGCTGGGGTAGCATCCTTGTTACTAGTAAGAGAATAGGCAGGAATACCAATGATCCAACCAGGGCCGTCAGGAGGCGACTCATGTTTCTCCTCAACAGGCAAGTTTTCCAGTTGTGGGTTGAAAATCTGAATGGAAGAGGAGCTGACAAGGGGTTGGTCTGCCCGAATCGCAAGATCCGGATAAACGTCATCATCTTATATATATATTCCAGATGACCTCCTTGTTCGCCAGATGGAGATCGCCGAGCACTCTAGAGCTATCATTCCGATCTTCAGACTTGTCAAGCAGTCAATTTCTCACCTTATTTACGCTGATGACCTCCTTGTCTTCATCAAACCGACGGACTTAGGGATTCAAACTCTACTTGGCATCCTCATCGAGTTCGAGGAGTTAGCTGGTCTGAAGCTTAACAAAGACAAGAGCTCCATCTTCTTCAATCGTACTTGTGTCGAGAAGGCGAGGTGGTCTGGGCTATTGCAAGTTGATATTGGCTCTTTACCTGTCAGGTAATTGGGGATTCCTCTGGCTAGCACTTATTCCAAGCATCTTGAGTGTTCTAGCTTGACCCAGATGATCGAAGCCAAACTGGAGGGTTGGCAAGCCCAACTTCTCTCATTCGGTGGCAGGGTTGAGCTTGTCAGATCGGTTATCAACTCGATAATTGCATATTGGATGCAAGTGATTCTTCTTCCGAGGAAGACTCTGAGCAAGATCGATAGTATGTGCGCGAGGTTCGTCTGGAGAGGAGGGATTCAAACCATCGCATGGAACGAACTCTGCCGCCCGAAGAAAGAAGGGGGAGTAGGACTGAGGTCCTTAGCCTCCCTCAGGGATGTGGCCGCTCTTAAGCTCGCCTGGAGTCTTGTTGAGGGGAAATCCACCTGGGCCAAGTGGATGATCAGTAGGTATGTTCGTGAGGAGAATTTCTGGACCATGCAGAGTAATAACAACTACTCAGTTAGCTTCAAAAATATACTCTCTCAAAGATTGAAGCTGAAGGCTAGCATTCGGAGAGTGATTTGTGATGGAGCTCTCACCAACGTGTGGCAGGATCCATGGATTGACCACTTGAGTCTCATTGACAGGGGTGAACTTGATATCCACGCTATCTTCAACAAAAAAGAGAAGGTTTGCTCACTCATTAGGAACGGATCATGGACGATTCCGACTGGGTCCTGTGCTAGCAGATGGTCCAGACTCATCCTCTCGATCCCTATTGATAGGAACCTTGGGTCCGATCACTGGATTTGGATGGGCTCCGCCTCGGGGGCATTCTCCCACAAGCTCGCCTACGAGGACTGCAAGCATACTCATCCCAAGTCGAAATGGTTCAACTACATCTGGCTTAACGAGGCAGCTCCCAAGTTCAGGTACTGTATGTACAAGGCCCTGAAATATAGGCTCCTTACCAGGGATAGGCTGTGTCACTCCCCGTTCCCAGAATGCGTATTTTAATACGTATATTGCTTGAATGTATTTATTTAAGTATTTATCATGTAGTATCCTGTATTTAAATTCCTCTAGTTTTATGCTAATTAATTATCTGCTCTTTAATTTTCATGTTAATTAATTTTCTGCAATTTTATTTTCTGCAATTTTATTTCCTGCAATTTTATTACCTATATTTTATTTTCTGCTTTTAATCTTCTGTTTACCTTCGGATTGGCCTTGGCCGAACCCCCACAGACCCGGCCCATTAACTCCCACCTACCACCCCCTTTGCTATTTAAAGCTCCCCTCTCCATTCTCTCTTCTCATAACTTCATTCTCACCATTACTCCTTCTTCTTCCTCCCATTACTCTCCACCACCTACCAGCAGCAGGAGAAGGCAAGTGCAATCTTGCTTCTCCTTCATCCATTTTTATGGATCATTACTCTTCCTCTCAAGATTCTGAGAGAGTTTACTACTTGGCATTTTCGATTTCCATGGCTGGTTTTTCCTAGATCTAAGTTGCTATAACTTCGTTTATTCATGGTTTTGACCTCCCAACTTAGCGTGTTTTCTGGCTGGGAACCTCATTTTCAGGCTTGGGACGAAGGCTTAGTCACGCACACGTCTCTACGTGTCTGCGTGTATTTTTAGTCACGCACACGTCTCTACGTGTCTGCATGTATTTTTAGTCACGCACACATCCATGAGCGTGCGTGTATTTTTAGTCACGCACACATCCATGAGCGTGCGTGTATTTTTAGTCACACACACATCCATGAGCTTGCGTGTATTTTTAGTCACGCACACATCCATGAGCGTGCGTGTATTTTTAGTCACGCACACATCCATGAGCGTGCGTGTATTTTTAGTCACGCACACATCCATGAGTGCGTGGATTCTTAGTCACGCACACATCCACGAGTGCGTGCGTGGATTTCTTATCATTTCCCCCACTCACACTGTGCATGCCAACATGAACCATTTTTCACTCTCACTCTGATTAGACTTGTTGGCGTGACTTTTGGCCTTAGCTTAGACTTGCTGGCGTGACTTTTAACCAGGGTATTTTTATTTGTCCTATAATTATTCATTTAATGATGGCATGATAATTCTTATATTATATCCTTACGCCTTTTTGCGTGAACTGGATAAAATCATGACATGTTAATATTGTAAATATGGATTGTTGTGTAGAATGTGTCATGTGTCTTGATTGATCCATGGATACCCAGATTGACTGAAACTTAACTCTGAGGAGTTACAGACTCGACCCCGTGTAATACTAATCGACTTTCATGCCTTGATACCATTAATAATAATGGTTATCTTTACTAAAATTGATCATGCGTTCCTAGTTGGAACTAAGAGACTGGCTAGTCGTCTTATTGAATGAAATGAATGAGACACGTTCATGTAATGAACTATTGTACTCGATTAGCCAATCCCGAATATTGGCATACAGGCACATGCAGGTTTCAAATTATTTATTTATCTATTTTACAAAAACAGCATGTGTACTTATGGTCAAGGCATGATTACTCCGTGGTTAGACTTGATTGTTGCATCACGCTATGTAAAACCTACAACCTAGCCTCACGGGTATCGTTGTAAAGTTGCGCATATCGTACCCCGTACGAAAGTACTCATTTGAACGACCATGATCCACGGCATGGAACTTCACTCAACGTAGAGACTATTAAGTTAAATAAAATAATAATGGCATGGAGAGAATGGATTCCCGAGTTCTTACATGGCAGCCCCCTTGGGACTATTAAGTGCCCGACGGGCCGGCTGGTTCCCACAGATACGGTAAATCTGTCACACGGGCAGGGAACGGTATCTGCTTATATTATTGTACATGCTATAACGGCGGACGTCCCGCTGGGACTCGTCTAACTACATGATTGGCGCAATTGATTGATTGGATAGACTAGCCTTGCTTGCACATAGTAAGAACTGAGGAATCCCTAATTGCATAATTCCAGGATAACTTGGGACTCACAATAGCAAGCCGTAGTAGTTGATTGGCCGTTCAAGATGATTTGTTTGTGTACTGTACCTACTCTGTTGCCTAACTGAGATGATCAGAATGTCAGGACATGACGGGCTAACTTCTGTCCTTGTTTGGTTGGGAGGTTGGTTCGAAGTGTCATGATGTTTTGTGACTCCTAGTGGAAAGCAGAGATCTATTATTTTAGTCTCATACTTACTGGTTTAGTCATTCATATCGTCCTTCCTTGTGGTACTTGCTATTAGAGGTCTAACCTCTCTGGTTTTGCATGGCCAGATTTAGAGCCGGTCCCCGAGGACTCAGCTTACTTCTACCTCCAGGATGGTCAATACTAGGGGAATGATCGCAGGAGGACTCGAGTGGGTTTCCTTACTTCACCGCTCGTTTTGTCATTTACTCTATACTTAGCCGTTTGGCACCGACATGTTAGTCGGATCGTCTTGTACTTACTTTTGCATAATTGTAACTAAAGTCAGACTGCACCTGATAACAATTGTGTATATGTCACTATACCATCTGGCGATGTTTAGTAAAGCCAGATCTCAAGAACATTTTGACTGAGCGTTTGGGACGCCTTACTGCTTTATCTTACATGTTCTCTATTTCTGTTTCTTGTTTTGAATGATTGAGACAATAGATGCGAAATGACCATAGTGAGACTTTTATGTAGTATGCACCCCCTCGTCTGGTTAGACAGCATTGATCGTATTATACGGTATTCATCTACCCGTAATACGTAGCTGGCTGAGTCATTCTTCCGCTCTCCAGTATTCTGGTTCTGGGGCGTGACAGGCTGCGCGCTTTTGGGGTTCAAATCACGGATCTCCTATGTCCTCTCTACAAGACTGACTCAGAGACGCATGACCAAGTCTTCTTCAGATGTGCTTTTAGCCTTGGCGTGTGGAAGGGTCAGTGTAACTTCTTAGGGCTCAGACTCAGCGACAGTCTCAACCTAACTGGGATCGTCGAAGCTATAGATAAGTGCAATAACAATGGCTCGAGGTGGGTTTTAATCGCGAGGTTGCGGTTACTCTGTGCAGTCTGGCACATCTGGAGAGAAAGGAACATGAGAGTCTTTGAAGGGCTGGAGAACTCGGTCGCAAGCCTCAAGAGTAGCATTGAGGATGATATCAAGCAGATGGCTCCGGATTAGCTGTAGGAACTTTGTGTTTTGGTTGTTCTGTTGTCTGGTTAGCAATGGTGCTATGTTGTTTTGGTTGCAGGCCTCAAGAGCAGCAATGGTGCTTTGTTCTCTTGTTAGGTTGTGTCAGGAGTCGTGAGTTTGTAAAACCTTATTATTTATTCTTTATAAAGCAGTTACCTTCCCCAATATATATATATATATATATATATATATATATATATATATATATATATATATATATATATATATATATATATATTAGTCTACATGTACGTGTTTTGTACGTATTTCAATTATAATATTCTACCGTCTTTCCGTCTTTTCCATGTGACTATTCACGTGTGTGTTTTCTTTTTTACAATGCCAAGGAATTCGAAAAAATATTTATTGTTCTATTTTTTTAATTTTCTATTGAAAATAATAACCTTTGAAAAATGGTAAGGATAGAAAAAGTTATTACCATTAATGGAACATAAAGAGTTATATAGAAAAATAAGACTTTATAGCATGCAAACTTTATTGCTTTGACTCTTAAACATAAATGACATGTAAGTTGATACGATAATATCATGTTTATAAAATACTCAAAGGTATTTTAGAAATTTAAAATTTTTACCACCAAAATTTTCTATTATATAGTATAATAGATATGAAAAGACCAAATGCTTAATTTTGAGCAACACCTTTTTGATTAGTTTAATGCATCAAATACATCACGTATACTCTTTGCAAGGGTAAGGCAGTAGTTGGCTTGACTTGCATGTCTCTGCCGTCAACACGGTATACAAGGAACCGTCGAGTAGGTAGGGATTAGGGCTGTCGAAGCACTTCAATTTTTGTTTTGGACTGAAAATCCCAACTTAGATCCCGTTTGATTCAGTGTAACGTAATTGTAATCGTAATCGCAATATAATTAAATTTTTTTTTTCTTTCCATTTCATTATATTATAATTGCGATTACGATTACCTTACAGTGTACCAAACAAGACCTTAGTCCGATAATATTTTAGGTTTCATATGTTATAATAGAATCCAGCCGGATTGTTGTTTTATTTCATTTTTAGTTTAACGTGTCATAAAGATAAATATTATTTTCAATTGCAACTCTTCCACTTCTCATCGTACATCTTCATTTAGATTTTTTCTAGTCTTCAAAATTTGAAAAATGTGTTTTATTGCATGAGTTTAAATTGCATATCAGATTAATTGTCAGTTATAATTTTTTTGTCAAATCTTGAGTTTTGTTATGTAACACACCCATTCTAATTAATGGAAAGACTTGGATGACGATGATGACACGTTGTACTTACAAATCTACACAAATTCGATGTTTTCATCTATTAAACCACCAATTTCGGATTTTGATTAAAATATCGGATCATTCAACGGGTTATATCAGATTACCATTGGCATGCCCTGTTAGGATAAGTACAAATGTAAAATTCTTTAGGTAGTCGAAACTCATTTCGCATTCCAATAATCCAAGAACCATGTGAAATTTTGACTTGACTTTTTGCGAAGAAAACATAAAACCTATATATTAATTTGAAATTTTATAACAACATTCTATTTAGCATTTTAACACGAACATGTTGTAGAGATTTAAATTGCTTTTCTTGAAATGCCATTCCAAACTATCGTCCATAATATTTATTTTTAGCAAAATAAAATATAACAAATCCCAAACTAGAGTGATCTACACGATTCTTCCGAAATCCCACTTTTGTGACCATGTTTAGAAAGAGAGCTGCTTCATTGTAGTGGTATATTTTTTTCCCGGCTTAAAATGCATCAGATTCAGGGGGAGGTTCTAACACGGCTCTTAGGCCATCTCCAATCCATGTCCTAAAAAACCTAAGTGAGGATTTTTCCTCAAAAATTTGCTCCAATCCATCCTCAAATTGAGGGTGAATCCTCAAATTTTTTGAGAATATGAGTCTTTCTCCTCAAATTTGAGGATCCACTATTCATGGCAATTTTGTCCTCCAAGATGTACCTAATTACTAGTATATCTTACATATGTTAAACACTAAACTTAATTAACTTAACATATTTAATTATAAATAATATAATAAAAATACTATTAAAATATTCTTGTTGAGATCTCCAAATAGAATCTAATATTGAATATATTTATTAATATTTTTTATTAGATTCATTTTATTAATAAAATAATATTTGAACAATTTGGCAAAAGTTAATAGAATAATATCAAACTTCTTAAAATTAAAATACATTGACTTAAAAAACATAAATAAATACATCGAAATTTAAAATATCGAAACCGACAACAACATTGAAATTAAAAGTCTACAAGTTACAACAACATTGAAATTAAAAATGCTTAAAGAAATACAACAACATTGAAATTAAAAGCTAATCTCGGTAATAATATTAATAATATAACGTTAATGTATTTGATTATATTAAATGGTTGTGAAGAAATAAATTTATGTAGAAATAAATAATGGTTGTTTATTATTTAAGGATTGATGGGTTGGAGATGAAAAATTTTGAGGATAGCATCATAGAGAAATATTCCTTGTTGAGTCCTCAAATTGAGAAAAATTTTGAGGATGGGTTGGAGATGGCCTTAGACCATGTAATAGTACGAATGCTCAAGACAATGTAATAGACTTCCATAAGTAGCCTTGGTAGATAATTTATTGGAATATTTAGACTTTGGGTCTCAAATAAGTTTCAAAATTAGTGCTTGGGTCTTCATATTATACATAATTAGTGTTTGGGTCTCAAAAGTGTCACTAAAAATAATTAGTCACTTTTGGTACACTTTTGATGACACTGGGTAATGTCGGAATAAAGTAAAGTATGTTGGGATTTTGATACAGAGCAACATGTTGAAAAAAATTTATTATATTTTATAGAACAAATAAGGGGTATTTATGAGCTTTTAAACAAAACTCCTCAATCCTCCTCGTTAATCTCCGAATTTTTGGGAGGGGGGGGGGGGGGGGGGGGGGGGGGGGTGGGGTTACAAAAATGGACAAAAGAGAGTGAAATAAACCCCCACTTAACCCTCTATAACCCTTTCTCCTAAACCCCACCCTCAAATCAAGTATGGTTTTATTTCTCCCTCATTTAACTTTTTCTCACTTAACCCTCTTAATCCTCAATCCAAGCGGACCCTGAGTCAATATCTGCAAGTCAAGCACGACGGTTGACTTGTACATAAAATTTTTAAAAAAAATTCAAGACAAAGAAACACAAGAATTAAGTAAAAAATTCTAACCGATAAATGACCACCAAGAGAGTGAGATAAGGTCACAAGGCATTACAAAATCACTACAATTTCATAACACCCACTAAGAATGTACAAAAAAAAGAATTCAAGAAATTCACAGAGAATACACTCCAAAAAAAAAAAAAAGGGAAACCCAATTTCTCTCTATTTCAATCTCTTTGTTTCTCCTCTCGTTCCCTTGGTGGTTATCCAACATATTTTCTTGAGCACATTAACCTTTTACACATTGAAGCTTAGGCCCTTTTTATATAGCAAGTTAAAAAAAAAAAAATAGAAATCCAATCCTATCTAGACATGACATAAAAACTCATTGTTAAGTTAATACTAGAAATTTACTTCAATTCTATTACTATTAAGATTACTAAATATGAGTCAAATACTAACATTACCACCTTAGTTAATATTCATCATCCAACCCAACAAGCATCTAGCAACCTCTATCCTTCAATCTTGGAATACTAGTCTCGATCTCACGAACCCCCTCTTCCTGGGACACTAGTCGGGTAGTCGCAAATCGACTCCGAACTCAAGCCCGGCTAGAATTCACAATTCTTCTCTATTATATCATCCACGTTAGAGTATTCCAAAACAACCATCATCACACCTGGATCCATAAATATGACTCGTCCTTTTCGAGTCATGGAAGGTTGATCAAATGCAAAAAAAAATAAAAATAAATAAATAAATAAATAATTCCTCAATGTCCAAACGCATCTACACAAGAATTATAGAAGCACCACCTCGAATAGTCTCTCCTACCGGCCGATAAATATTACCGTATTTCTCTCCCTTTACGAGCATAGTGCAATTATTTGTCACCCTTAGAACTCCACCTCTTCCAAAAAAAATCATAGATCGTAGAATCTAACACGCCTAACGATATGAGATTCTTGTGCATCTTCGGTACATGTCATACTCCACTAAGCCTTTGCACCATGCCATCATACATCATAATATATATATTGTTCCTTTATTGGCGATCTCACAAACCGAGTCATCATCCAAACGAATAGTACAAGTCTTATTCTCCAAAGAAGAAAAGAAATATACATCTAAGAAAATATGTAGAGAACTACTAGAATCCAATATCTAGTAAGGAGTAGCTTCCTTATCTAGAAGACCGTGAGAAGATCATCCTAAGTGTCATCACGTCCTTGCGCCACAACTGTTGCATCTTTAGATTTATTTTTTCTTCTCTGCATGTTGCGGACAGTTTCTTTTGATGTGGCCAAATTTCTTATAGTAATAACACACATTGTCCTTCTTACCTGATGTTGATCAAGATCGGGGTCAATAGTCCTTCCTCTTTCATCTGTTGTCATTGCCAATTGTTCATCCTTGGAAGCGGGACTTTTCAAAAATTGATTAAATAAAAGTGAGGCAGTGACTTCCTCCAACTTCACCGTATCATTTCCATATAGAAGTGTAGTCACTAAATGCTCGTATGAACAAAAAAGTGGGGTATGAAGCAATAGGATATTGTCTTCTTCCTCTATTTTTGCACCAACGATGTGAAGTCAATACCTAAAGCTATGATACCATTTGTTGAGAATAAAAGTGAAAACTATTTCCCAAAATGAGCATCACGATGCGCTAATACATGCAAACCAAACACGATGGTTGAATTATACAGAAAATAATGATCACAAAAAAATTTCAATACAAAGACACACAAGAATTAAGTAAAAAATTCAAATCGGTAAAAGACCACCGAGAGAGCGAGATCACAATTGAATAAAGTTACAAGGCACTACAAGAACGTTAAAACCAGTACCAAGAAAGTATACCAATAGAACCCAAAAGACCTCAAAGATTATAGCCAAAAACATCTTAGAAATCCAATTTCTCTCATCTTCAATCTCTCTATTTTTCCTCTTGTTCTTTATCTCACCTATTGGTGGGTTACTCAACACATTTCCTTAAGCACAATTAATCTACTAAACAAAGAACCTTATAAGACCCTTTTACATAGCATGTCATGTGTCTATATATAAAAATATAATCTTATCTAGCTAGACATGAAAAAATAAAACTCATTATGTAGGTAGGACTAAAAATTTACATCAATCCTATTACTATTATGATTACTAAATATGAGCCAAGTCCTAAATGGCCTCTTTTCTGAAGTTGTTTCTTTCTACTCATTCCGATTGCTAATACATGCTTCTACGTTAAGGTTAGATATGTACATAATGCTATTCTTTTCTCAACTTTTAATTGATCCACACCCATACCAAGAGTGTCTTAGGGTTGTGTAGGCATGTTGAAGTTCATGTTGGGGCTGAGTTTTTTTTTTCTTCCTATTGGAGAATAGTCGAGCGCGACGACGAGCGTCATTCGATGAAGAATCTTGGAAAGATCGATCAGTACGATACGGAAATCATTTTCAGCAATGCTACATGGAGCGCGGACTGAGCCGAGACCGCAACCGAAAACGTGGGCCATGTGTCAGGTCCTGATTAGAATTCTTTTGCCTACGTTAGCAAAGGACTGACGTCATTGGGTTTGTTCCAACCAATATAAAAGTGACACATGGCAGAACGGTTTCGGTTTTGATCCAACTTTCGGACTGTCAAGTATTATTGAGTCATTTTTGGGCCAAAACAGTAAAGCAGAATTCCTGTGGAAGGGAGGGGTGGGTGGGTGGGTGTGTGGGGGTGGGGGTGTTGGGGAGGGGTTTGGTTTAGAATTCTTGTGGAATTTCTGATATGGCCAAGCACAAACACTACAGTAATCCAGAATCCCTGCAAAATTTTAGTTTTGAACAGAGGTGAACACGTGGCATCAAATTTGGTAAGATTTTGCCGACTCGATGACTCCAAACTTGGGATATTCTGAGGGGTGCTTATAATAAAGTTATTTGACACAATTGGAGGATAAGGTGTGTGTATTAGGGGTGAGCATTATTCGGTTTTCGACCGAAAATCGAACCGAATAAGGGGTTCGATTCAGTTTTTTTTAAAATTCGGTTTTGGTTTTGGTTTTGGTTTCGATCCAAAACCGAAAACCGAATAAAAAAATTATATATATATATATATATATATATATATGTGTGTGTGTGTGTGTGTGTGTGTGTGTGTGTGTGTGTATATTTAGTTATTATATATATTAACCAAAAAAATGCAAAAAAATTGAAAAATCGAAGAAACCGATTAAGCCGAAAACCGAACCGATTCCGTTCGGTTTGATTCGGTTATAGGCCAATTCGGTTCGGTTTTGCTTATTCGATTTCGGTCCAATTCGATTTTGGGTTATTCGATTCGGTTTAAACTGAATTAACCGAATGCTCACCCCCAGTCTATATACATCAAAACAGAAGTACAACTTACGTAGAAAGGGCGAGAGGTTATTCAGGAGAAAATAAAAAAGACTTTGAAAGAGACCCGAGTTCGAGGAGAACTGTGTCATGGGTGTTGACAAAGTAGATCATTTTTGTGCTCTTGCTCTTTTGTAACTTTCTTTGTTCTTGTAATTCTTTTCCCATATCGAGAAGGTATGGTAAGTTGTGTTCTAATATAAGTGAGAAGTGTTGGAATCCAGTTTGAATTTGATAACAACATATTTGTGAAACCAAATCTAGTTAAATATTTATTTTGATTAGATTTAGATGTCCATAATTGATATTGTGCTATTTTAGATATAATATGCTTCGTATTTTAGGGTTCCTATTTAGGAAATTGTATTATGATCTAAAATAGGATGTTGATGGTATATTTTAGGTATCATAGGATTCTGATTTTATTCCTATTTAGGAAATGCTATTATGACAAATTGTTACGGGTTGGTGACTGATTTCATTGTAATCTCTGTCGTTTCTTCTTGAGTATGGTGAGGGACTTGAACCTATTAGGACAAAGGGTTAAACATTGATTTTTGTTAATCTTGTAATTGCATCTAAGTTATATAAATTGGGATTTGTCTAAGTGACATAATCACCGTCATATACTTGTCTTTGTCCGTTATACGAGGGTTGGTCATTTCAGGCAGGTTGGCCTAAGTTTTCGTTGCGACAACGTCTCAGACAAGGTATCAGAGCGCTTGCAGGGTGTGTTCGATACAAACATCAAAGTTCGTTCGTTCTGCTCTGATACAAACATCTGGTATCGTAGCTTTTAGAGTTCTAACAACCATGTATACGGAGCAGATGAACACTCGTATGATGACCCTCATAGGGGGAACTGGACGATTTGGAAGCCAAGGATGGATGATCTACTTTGATGCAATGACTTGCATGGTCCTTGGAGGACGACAGTGCAATGCCATCGGACAAAGCTACTGAAGACTGGATCAGAAGGCCATTGGATTCATCCTCCAATGGTTGGACGACTAGGTGTTTTACCATGTATCCATGAAGAGTTCGACAAAAGCATCGTAGGAGAAACTGTATTTGCTGTACGAAATGAAGACAGCTTGCAACAAGACGTTTCTTATTCGGCAAGTCGTTAACTCGAACTACACGGAGAGTGCCTCGGTGGGACAACATCTGAACGAGGTTCAGGGTATCATCAATGAGCTGTGTGCGATGAAGATAGTGATTGATGATTAGCTTTAGGCCCTACTACTTTTGAGTTTTCTGCTGGAAAGCTGGGAGACGGTGGTGTCGGTGAGCAACTCCGCACTGGATGGAGTTGTCATAATGGAAGTAGTCAAAAGTAGCTTGTTAAATGAGGAGGTCATGCGCAAGCAAGTTGAATCGTCGCAGGAGTTCGCTTTGGTGGCTTCCTACGGGAAGAGAAGACCCAAGTCACAGGCGAGGACACGGGAGAGTTCTCAAGATCTTGCGATTGTGGACCACAAGAAGGACTGCTATCACTGTGACGAAAGAGGTCATATAAACAGGAACTACATGAAGCTTAAAGTTGATAAGGCAAAAGGTAAGGACGACCAGGAAGATCTCACGTCGTTGGGAGATATCATCATCGCAGTGAATGACGCAGAGGAACCTTGTGGCATATGTCATGACTGCGATTGGATAATGGGCACGGGGGCGTCGTATCATGCCACTCCGCAGAGGAGGATCTTCACGTCATACAGCAGAGGTAAGTTTGGACATGTGAAGATGGATGACAAGGGGACGATTGGAGTTGTAGGCATCGGTGATGTGCACTAGATAACGAAGTTTGGTGAGAAGCTCATCCTCAAGGATGCACGACATGTCCTAAGTTTACGCTACAACTTGATTTCGGTAGGAAGGCTGACAGATGATAGCTGTCGCAGTTTGTTTGGGGACAAAGAGTGGATGCTTGCAAAGGGTTCCCAATTGCTGGCTCGAGAAGATTTATGTTGTGGCATATACATGCTCAAGCCGCTGGGTTGTACAGGCAGGCCACAAACACCGGATGGAGGCTCGAGGGGTGTTCGACATAATTGGATCGTCGAAAACTTGTTGAGGAGGATCTTCAACATGTTTTGAAGGATACGAAGGATTCGTTTCATAGAGACAAAAGGTGATGAGTCAAAGATTGAGGGTCAGTCTGTCGGTCCCATGACAGCTGGTCGGTCTACAGGTGGGTGTTGTTCTACGGATCCAGTTTTGCTGACGGATGGTTTGACAAAGCTTCACAGAGTGACATTGTTTCAGTAGTTCGAAGCCAGAGAGGGGATCAAGGTTTACAGGAAACCCAATCAGAGGCAGGAACATCACCGTTCACACAGTTCCGAGGGAGCTGTGGGTCATCGACGGCGTGTATAGTACATGATGTTCTGCTTGAGAATGCATGTGTACGGGGACCTTCAGTGTCGGACACGGAGGTGGGTAGGTTCAGGAGTTCGAATCTCAGAAGAATCACACAGCCCGCTTGGTTGGACCAGCTAAGGGTGAAGAAGCTCGACGGAACGGTAGCACGTTATAGTGGAAAACGGAAGTCGGGGATAGGCAATCGAGACTTGCAGTGAGGCTGATTGTTAGGGACTTTGGTCTTGGCCATGTTATTTATATGGACATGATCCTAGTGGTACAGGAGATTCGATACCCATTTATGCTAAGGTTCGATACCTAGTGGTACAAGGACTTTAGTTTATCTTCTTTTGATTGTTTAGTAGCTTATAAATAGTTTATAATTTCATAAGTTATGAATGGAAGAATTGAGAACCAGAAAACTATTTTTATATGGTGCAATACAAAAACCTTAAAGTTGATCTCTCTATCAACGTTGCTTCTCCGCTTTGGACGTTGACGTCTTCAACGACAATCATAGTATTATTTTTCATTTATATTATAATTTTTGAGACAAATTTATAATAGTTGTTGTTCACTCTTCAATTAAAGCTTCTGCACCCAAATCTTCTTAAATCCCTAATTTCATACTACTAATTGGCTTTTGGATCTTCGTCCCACGTCAAATTGGTATCAGAACTAAACCCTAATTTTTAAATATTTGTACACGAAGGTAGGTAAGACCCATACAATTTTGTGCATTCCTTCAAGAATTCAATTGCGTCAACATCTCACGTTCTATTTGGGGGGGGGGGGGGGGCTTATGCACAGGATACAAGGTTAGGTATCAGTAATAGCTCGTCAATTATCAAAATGGAGAAAACTGTTGGCACAAAGAGTTCCATCTAAATTTTGATATTGATAAAACTATGACTAGATACACTTTGACGATCAAAGCGGACTACGTCATTTCAGCATACTGCAGAATCATTCCACTGCTCGTCTCTAGTCTTTATACTCTGTACTCTACTTTTATTTATAGAATACACTGGCAACTAGGAAAGCTAAGACCCTTAAAAATCCAAATCCCTAGTCAACCAAACTCGAACCTAATTCGGTCTGGAGGATACTTCTGTTTGAAAAGTCTCAAACTCGGACCGAATACGGTCAACAAGGCCACAAACATTATGTTTATTTTTGAGAAAATTCGGACCGAAATCGGGATTGTACATTTGCCTTCACTCTACAATAGCTAACAGACCAACTGCATCATGTCTCAGTTTTTGAGATTCCAGCAAGTTGTCCCAAGACGAGATACCGGAGGGATGGGGAAAAAAAAATACATGTATAACATCTGATATGGCGTACGCAGAGTATGCAGATAGATACAAAGGAACACCTCGCGGTCCCCGCTCAGTGCTTCATCTTCAGATGACCATGGTGTCCGAGATGATGAACTTCTCAAAAACAACAATAGCATCAACATCAATATTGACTACTATATCTAGATTAAAGTACGATAGTATTCAAGTCGACTGGAATGGAATGGGATGGAATGATAGAACCTCTCCACATCTTATATACATATATTAGCTGAACATGTTCTTTTCCAGCTGATATTGGGATTGTACATTTACCTTGGCTATTAACAGCCCAACTGCACACTGTCTCAAAGTTCGCCAACTGCATCATGTCTCAAAGTTTTGAGGTCAGCAAGTTTTTCTGAGATCAACAGATCGAGTTCCTTCGGTTGGTTTCCAAATGATATGCTCAAGCTTGCTGCATAGGTTCTTATAAAACTGCACGTTCGGAAGACTGACAACATTAGTAGATTCGTTACGAACAGGAGATAAACATAAAGATCTCGATTCTTCCAAAGGAAAAGAAAGAAAAAGAGCGAGATTATGTTCAAGGGATTCTGGACTGGCACACCAGCAGCCAGCTTCCCTGGAGAAAATATTAACAATCCCAGAGCGAAAACTGCAAACTGACCCTGTGATACTCCAGAGTGTCACCAGCAGCTTTCCGGACATCAACCATGAAAAGTGATGGTGCAACTTCGAAAACCTACCAGCAATCACATCCTTTAAAATGTGGAAAATGGAAACAGAGGATTTTAGGAAGAAAATGTGTTAGGATCATTAGGAAACAGTGAGCGATTAAGCTACCTCTAGCACAATAGCAAACGGGCACATCTTATTTGGGGAAACTCCTTCAAGTCTCATCTGCGGAAAACAAAAAGAAAATGGTAGTACAAGATGAGCATTCCTAAAGCAAGGATAAAATATATGATATAATTAATATACAACACAACACTCATTCAGCACAAAAACTAACCAAATATCATATTAGGTTTCAAAAGACGTGAAAATAACGCCACATTAGATGCTTTATTCTTACTAGGTTTCAAGTATTCAAAATCGATGTCATTTCAAAAGCAAGGTTCGTAGTATCAGTATCGGAATCGGTATTGGAATCGGACACTTCCTATGTGTATCAGGTTCGGTGGTATCGGCGGTTTCGTATCTGAGTATCGGAATTTTTGGTATCGGAAAGCAAATAATTATTAATAAATAATTAAAATTTTAGAAAATAAATATTTCATACATTTAGGCATAATTTTAAGTATTGTCTTTGTTGTTTCTTAGTTGTTTTGAAATTTAATGAAATAGTAGTCATCCTTGCCGATTGGTTTACTTGCGATATATTTTCTTCATTTACATGCTTTTACAACCTTACTATGCTTTTACACCCTTGCCGATTTGTCTTTTTTGTTCCATTTTTTTTACCGAATTGACTTGAAAAGAGACCCCTCAATGTTACTATCGGTCATTATCGGTATCGATAGGTAGTAGATCGGGACATGCCAAATCGTATCGGTACCCGCCGATACTACAAACTATGGTCAAAAGCCGACATATGTGTGCAAATAAATAGCCAATAAAGAAGAAAAATAACACACACACAAAAATCTAATTAATATAAGTATGAAAAACTGTGAAGAAAAATCACAAAAAATCACATTAGATAACTAACTCTATTCTAGTCACATTAGATACTCTTATCTGGTATCGATATGCTTCCTTCTGACTTAACATTAAAAATAGAAAAGGAACCACAATTATGAAACATTCCCCAACACAAATATAGAGAAAAGATACAAACACTAAAAATAAGTAAAAATCAATGGATTTTGAGAACAATACATTTTCTAAAAGCTATTGTTTACACCAGTACTAATGAAAAATATTACCAAAGCAATTTACAAAGTCTCTTAACCATGATAAAGTAAACACAAATACACCCTTATATGTCATGTTTAGACATCTACTGACTGTTATAGGACAATGTTGCCGGCCGTTGCAAAGTGTCCCCACAGACCAACATTCTACCCAATCTTTGAGGAGGGCAAAGGTTCAGATCGGAGATGAGATACTTTTCAGCCAAAGGAGCAGGTGTGGACGAATCCACTAAAGCGGAAAGGCCTGGATATACATTTTCAATCCCGTGTATCAAATTCTTAGTGGCTTGAACTAGCACTTGCTGCTAATCAATCAGCAGAAAATCAGGCGAGATGTTACCAGAACTCGATTTCATTAAATGTCACATTCTGAAAGCACGGTTTCTGTAGGGAAATGACTACTTAGGAAAATGCCGGATTTTGATAATTTTTTTCTGGAAGTACCGGTTTCAATCCCGTGTATCAAATTCTTAGTGGCTTGAACTAGCACTTGCCGCTAATCAATCAGCAGAAAATCAGGCGAGATGTTACCAGAACTCGATTTCATTAAATGTCACATTCTGAAAGCACGGTTTCTGTAGGGAAATGACTACTTAGGAAAATGCCGGATTTTGATACTTTTTTTCTGGAAGTACCGGTTTCAAAGAATATGTTAACAACAATTCTACTTTACTTGAAAATCCCGCATTCAACCCAACCATAATTTAGGGATTATGTAAAGAAGAATCTTTCACACTTGTTCATCTCCGCAAGATCAAAAAGGACATCAAAATGCCAGGATGGAAAACAATCATGACCTTAAGCCAACTACGGTGAGTGTTTGACCCCGGAGTCTGCATACTCCCTTAACAATATCTCCCTTAACTACAAACTAATTAAACACCTTTCCATCCTTTTATCAAACTCGTTAAACACATTTTCTTCCTTTTGTCTTTTCTTTTGTTGTATTTACAACACTGGATATTGGACGAGGAGGCTTCAAATATCTAACGTTAATCAAGATTTTTTTTTTTATCATTAACACCATCTTCTAAACAATTGGCTCAAATATCTAACGTTAATCCAAATTTGAGACTGCTCCAGTCTAAGATTGACCGAACATTATAACTGGGCATCAGCATCACACCAAATTGTTTCAGTTGGTATCAGATTGTTGGCCAGGAAACTATTGGCAGGAAATTAAGAGACTTATATTGAAAAACAAGACCAGGTGACATGTTTCTTCCTACCGAAATGTTCACGCATTTAAGATACGTATCAAAGAACGACAGTCTAATAATATCCCTAGATTAAAAAGCTTATAAGACTTTTATGAGATAATTGTGTTCATCTTGGAAGCATGTGTGGAGTGTCTCAAAAGAATACAAGATAACCATTACTTCTACTGCTAGTGAGTTTATGAATCATCTTTCTTAGGAGCTATGTTTTAGGCCATTGGACCTTTAAATCATGTCATATATATCGTGTAAATGAGTGAGATCAATAACTCCTATTCTCATCCTGCCTCTCGTATCTTCTCTTAAACTTAACCCTAATTTCAAGTTATGAGACCCACCCAGTTCAAGAGTCATCTGGTATGCCATCTTAAGCAGACTAAAAGATTGTAAATTGTACCACAGTGTGATTCAGCTCCTTACTGTCATCACAACGCTAGTGTTTTAGTGTAGCGGAAGGGAATGTTAATAATCAGACGTACATGCTGATGTACACCTTCCAACATTCAGAGTGGCAAAAGCTGCCTAGAATACAATAGGATAATGTTGTCGACGATATTACCTTGTAGTTTCTGGAATGAACCTTGAGGCCTATGGTATCAGCTACTTCTTGAATAGCTGCAACTATTTTCTTTGCAGGGTTGCGTGAGACAAAACGAGTTTGGCTTTTCACATAATCCTGTGGAGATAAAAGAAATTTTTTCCATAATGTTCCTTTTTCTTGTTCAAAGAAAGGAAAGTGATAAATATTCTAAGTGTAGCCAAACTAAAGATTAAGTGGACTATATAAATACGTTAAGTTCATTGAGACACCATATAGAAAGCAAAATTCATAGGTATTTCAATTTAAATAATATGGGTTAGATGAACTGAAAAACTTCAGTGATAGAGTGCATAACCTGGTGATTGCCTGTCACAACAACATAGTTGATTACAGAATTAAAACACTGGTATTTGTCAGATTTAGTGCTTATATGTAAACATCTTAGTCCCATCTAGTAAGTGCTTAGTTAATTCTCTCGCTCTCCCTCAACGTGGTATTGGAACAGGTAGTTAAAGTCCCAAGGCTTCATTCAAGGTTTTGTTGATAATAAAACATTAATTGAATATTAATATGTTCACTAGACAGATACTATATGGACAACCATTTTCCCATGTCCATACATTGTAGCTTATATGTGACTTGTACATTAGATCAATAGGGTCAACAACAACAACAAAAACAAAGCATTTATTCTAAACTTTTGGTTCGTCTGTTTGAATCTTCTTCCATTTGGATCGGTTAAGGGCCATATGCTCCGTAACGCTAACAAAATCCATGTCATTTTTAACATTTAAACCATCTTCGTTTAGACCTACCTCTAGTCTTAGCGACTACTAAATTATCGATCCTCCTTATGGGAGGATTTATTGGTATGTGTTGTACAATCACCTAAGTTGATTTTCTCTCATCTTGTCCTCAATTGATATCACATCTAACTTTTCACGTATACACTTATTTCTACTTATATCCTTTGATGTATTGTCACTCATCCATCTTAGCATTCTCATTTCGGCTACACTAACTTTTTAGACATATTTCTTAATAGCCTAACACTCTGATTCATAAAGCATGGTTGGCCTTAAGTAATGCTTATCAATATATTAATGCACTTCACATTGCCGGGATGCATGGGACTTGATATTAAATAGGTATTGCTCACAATTTGTTTAACGTTTAGAGAATACTTGAAGCAATAGCTAAAGAGCCCCATCCGCCTAGAGTGTATCTTGTTGATAAAAAACAAGATGGTGGGCGTACACGGACGATGATAATTGAGATGAAGCTTAAAGTCAATCATGATGACCTAAACACAACATAAGCATGCTAATACTCAATTCAAGATTCGTAAAATATCAATGTAAAGCATTGTGTCGAGTAAAATAAGTGATGTAACACTTGACGAAGCAAATGAAAGTATGGTTATAACTTTTAGTAGTCCTTAGAATGTGGTGACACAAATTGTGCTAAAAAGGAGTTTAACTAGATAGTTAGAATCTGCATTCATCCAAGAAAGTAACTGTACGTAAGCTAAATCTCAACATCATCACGAGCAAATAGTCAATAATAGAGTTTGCATATATACTTTACATATTGTTTCATAAACTCAAATTCTAGGACATGCATGCATTTGACCTAGTCTAACATGATACCTATGGATTGTTTCAGTCATAGCTTTAACTAGGGGGAATAAATTGTGAAACTACTTCATTTTTTAGACTAAACTTATGTTATTGTCACGTCTCGATCCGCCAAATTGTTCGTCCTCTCATCGATTTCGGCCTAATCATTCGTTCTCACTAGAATGTGATGTCGTACAGGTCTAATTTGCACTTGTACAAGACAAGACGGTGCATTTAATAATTCTTTTGAACAACATGTTGAAAATCTACAATCGCAGAGATTGAAGACGCAATATATGAATAAAATAGCTTTTCATTAATAACTTGCAACGAAGTGCAAGGTTGTATTTACATTAGATATGTCATTGCGTCATCCATTGAAATAACAAAACGTTCGACAATCTGCCATGAAAAAATACTTGTTGTTCCATGCATTTACACCCTTTTATACATTGAAACCAACAAGCCTTCGAGAAGAATCGGTTTCAAAATAAGAAGAGCTTCAAATCGCCTCTTCGAACTCAGCTTCAGCCTAGTACCTTGCGCCCTCAAACGTCTCGTCACCTGTGGAGTTAGGAATTACTACACTTGGGAATGCACTAGTGAGCAGGACGAACCCACTTGCCTAAACCGACACTGCTTATTAAGGAAAACATGCATTCAAAGTTATCTTACTATTCAGAACTAGACAAATTATAGTTCATATCGATGGCATATTTGAAAGCAGTAAAACATATATGCTCGATCACTTTTCAGCGATTTCTCACCACCGCCGACGTGCTCGTCCCTGCATAAAAATTGATATAATACTTACCACCTACAGAAGACAATAGGTGAGCATGCTATCTATCTTATATGCGGTCATGAAGGACTATTACATGGCATTGTGACGGGCCCTATCAGCCTGGGTTACAAGCCTAACTAGAGGTCTCGCAATATCTCGTGCTGAGCGCAATCTTATTATTTTCCTCTAGGTCGATTCGGTTCCGAGGTTCCGAATACCGTTTCGAGAAAAGTTAAAACTTTGTGCACAAACTGTCCATGACCATGAATGCGTGAATAGTTTATCTTTTGGAACATATGCATGACATGAAACAGAATTAAGCAGTATTATCTATATACTCACACAACAGTTCATTTTCTCAAAGTCGTATGTTCTGATTTGGCTACCCGTAGGCATCAAACACCCCTGAGGCACCATGCCACAACCGACGTTTCATTATTCCGTTTCCTTCCGAGTTTCGCGGTTTTGAACTGCAACTGCCCGCTTAGCGTGCGAAGCTTATCATTTTAGTTTAAAGCATAATTACACTAGATAGCTACAATTATCCCATGTTATATTCTTAGTTGTACAACATGCATCAAACCGGGTATCATCGATTTGAACGTTTTGAGACAATAAGAATTTGTTGACATGCAGTAGAAAAGAATGGTCTGAACCACCCACCAAGTAGAGAATGTGCCGAGTAGGAGACCGCTTCTCAACGAATCAAAGTCAGTTGTACAAGCTCCTGCAATGGTACCAACATCGTATTAGAATTCTTCTTCAATCATTCCTCTCGAAATTCTCAAGAATAAATGCAAAAATCTACATGAAAACACATTCATCAAAAGCAAACAGCAAAAACATTCAAAAGATCATAGAGCGAACCGGTCCTGTTGAAAAAACTCTGATATAGAGCTCACTCGCCGAGATGTAGTCTGCTGCATCTAGAACTTATTCCAACAAAAACTGATCAATTAATTGGAAAAGTTCTTATAGCATTCGTCCAAATCAAATTTTGATGCTGAAAAGGATTTTCATATACTAAGCTCTCAACTGAGTCCGATTAGCCACGAGCCCATTACATAGTGCGCCCTGTCCGACGGAAATGGGACACTACATAATATAACACTAACAAAAAATTTCATCCTGAATCTTAAGAACAAGGGTCTGACCTCTGATTGGACAAACAACGAAGAATACTTCCCCTTCATCTTTGGCTCCACTTCTCATGTCGATTCCTCAACTAAATAGTTCCGCCGTAGTACCTGAACCAAGGACATCGACCGATTATGCAGAACCGTCTCCTTACGGTCCAAGATTTGAATAGGTTCCTCTAAGTATGACAAGTCTGCACACAACTCCAGCTGGTTGAAACTAACCATGTGACTTGGATAATGCACATACTTCCAAAGTTGATAAACGTGGTAGACGTCGTGCACTTCAATCAAGGAAGGGGGTAGTACAATCCGATAAGCTACAACTGCCACTCTCTCGAGGATCTCGAAAGGACCTACAAATCTTGGACTCACTTTGCCTTTGACTCTGAACCGCATTACACCCCGCATCTGTGTTACTTTTAAGAACACATGGTCCCCGACCAAGAATTCTAGTGGTCGCCGTATCTGCATAGCTCTTCTGTAGACTGTGCAATACAAAGTTCGTCTCGTATCATGCAGACCTTCTTGACGACCTACTCCACAGTTCCGGTCAGAGTACCCGTCGCTCACCGACTTCATCTCAGCATATTAGTGATCGACACTTCCTCACGTATAGCACTTTATATGGTGTCATCTAAATGCTCGACTGATAACTATTGTTATACGCAAATTTCGCTAACGGCAAGTGTGTCCCAGCTAGTCTTCAGATCTATCGCACAAAGACGCAACATATCTTCTAATATCTGGTTAACCCTTTATGTCTGACCATCAGTCTGGGAATGGTATGCGGAACTAAATTTTAGCTTGGTTCCCAATGCACCTCACAGGCTCGTCCAAAAATACAATAAAAATCGTCCGTCTCTGTCTGAAACTATCGTAGTCGGTACTCCATATAGTCGAACAATCTTATCAATAGAAATTTGTGCTAACTTATCGACGCTCCAAGTGACTTTAATCACAATAAAGCGGACTTAGTCAATCTATCAACAATGACCCAAATCGCATCATTCTCCTACAGTGTCTTCTGAAAACCCACGATGAAATCCATGACGATATTATCCCAATTCCACTCCGGAATAGCGAGGTCCTGCAGCTCCCGCCTGGCCTTTGGCGATGTCTTAACTTGCCGATAGGACATACACTATAACACAAAAGTAGCCACATCTTTTTTTATATTGTACCACCAAAAAGTCGTGCAGAAGTCCTTATACATCTTGGTGCTCTCATGATGTAAAGAGTACTTTGTATAGTGCGCTTCCACCAAAATTTCTTTTCTAAGTTTGACATTGTCAGGAACACACAGTCTCCCATTCACTCATACCGTACCATCTTCGTCTTCCCTAAAGTCGGTCGTCCTTCCTGTCGAAATTGGATCGTGCATCTTCCTCAGGAACGGGTCATCCTTCTGTACGGACTTTATCTTGTCACGCAAGCTTGGCTCAAGGTGCAATTAAGATAGTTGCACTCCTCGATATCGAACTCGGAGTTCGAGTTCGATACCCATTTATTCTAAGTCTTGTCGTAACCTGCTTTTAATGGCTAGTGATCCAATGAACTTTCTGTTCAAAGCATCTGCTACAACATTTTTCTTACCTGACGTATATGCAATTGTCTCGTCGTAGGTTTTGGTAAGTTCGAGCCAACGTCGCTGCCGCAAGTTCAGTGTCCGTTGGGTAAAAAGATATTTGAGGTTTTTGTAATCCGTATAGATTTTGCAAGACACACCACAGAGGTAGTGTCGCCACAGTTTCAACGCGAACAGAATTGCCGTCAATTCTAAGTCATATATAGGGTAGTTCTTCTCGTGGTACTTCAACTATCTCGAAGAATAAGATATTACCTTATTTCTCTGTATGAGTACACACCCTAAGCCAGTTTCTGATCCATCGCTGAAGATCTAAAATCCTATTCGTCCATCCAAAAGTGGAAGGATTGGAGCTGAGACGAACCTTTACTTTAACTCCTGAAAGCTAATTTCAAGTCATCGTTCCATTTGAATACAACTTTTTTTTGCATGAGTCGAGTCAGAGGCAACGTCAACTTGGAAAAGTCTCTCACGAATCTTCGATAGTAGTCCGCCAAGCCTAGGAAACTCCGAATTTTACTGGCCAAGGTAGGTTGTTTCCAATCTATCATTGTTTCAATTTTCTTCGGATCGACAACAAAACCTTCAGCGAAGATAATGTAAACGACACGTTACTCATCCAAAATTCACATTTACTTAACTTCAAATATAACTGGTGTTCGCGCAGAGTCTGCAACACCGTCTTCAAGTATTTTGTGTGCTCTTCAATGTTCTTTGAATAAATCAGGACATCGTCGATGAACACGACCACGAACTTGTCTATGAAAGGTCGGAAGACTCGATTCATCATATCCATGAAAGCAACTGGGGCATTCATCAAACCGAATGACATAACCAAAAATTTGTAGTATTCGTATTGAGTGCGGAAGGTTGACTTCGACACGTCGTCTGGCTTGATCTTGAACTGATCGTAGTCTGAACGAAGATATATTTTTGAAAATACTGCAGCTCCCCGAAGTTGATCGAACAAGTCATCGATTCTTAGCAATGGGTACTTGTTCGACAATGTGGCTTTGTTTAATTCTCTGTAGTCAATGCATAGTCGCATCGATGCATCATTCTTTTTCGCGAACAATATTGGAGCTCCCCGCGAAGATACACTAGGACGAATATATCTGCGGTCTAGCAACTCTTGTAGTTGTATTTTTAGTTCCTTTAGTTCCGCTGGTGCCATCCGGTAAGGTGCCTTTTATATCGAACGAGTATCCGAAAATGTGTTGATGGTGAATTCTATTTCTCGATCCGACAGCATTCCAGGCATTACGTCTAGAAACACATCGGAAAAATCTGCAAAACTTCAGTCTACACTGCGTCAGCAATATCCTTGTGTCTCTAACAGATACCAAGTACCCTTCGCAACCAGATCGCAACATGCGCCTTGCCATTACTGCAGATACCACCATAGCTGTCTTCGACGATGTTCTGCATGAATATGAGAACTTTGTTTTGCGAAGTAGACGAAACACAACTCTCTTCTCTGCAAATTCGATAGCCGCATGGCATGCACCCAACCAATCCATGTCCAGGATTATATCATACTCTTTGATGTCTAGGACGATGACCTCCAAGGATAGCTTCCTCCCTCCAATGCAGATGTAATCATTCCTATAAATTAAACTAGCAGGCATATCTACACCAGATGGAGTGGTAATCTAACGTTTGCGTAGCTAATTTACTCTTTTCAGCAAATTCAACAGATATAAAACTATGTATTGCACCCGAATTAAATAGTACTCTAGCAGGTATATCTTTATAAAATATACCTATTACAACAGTGTCGAATGTAAACGCTTCACCTAGAGTCAATGCAAAGACTCTACCTTGTGTTTCATATCGTTGATTATGCGGGTTCACTGGTACCGCATTCGTGCCTCGTGCCGACGGTACTCTATTCTGGTTCAGAACAATCCTTGGAGGGTTTTAGTTCTCCCTCCCCATCTGACATTCGAAAGCCTTGTTGCCTATCTGACCACACTTGAAGCATCCTACTACACAGTAATCGACTATCCAGTGCCCATTCTTGCTGCATCTATTGTACTGTACTCCGGGATGGGGACCCCGGTTCCCAAATGTGTTATGTCGCTTCGACACTCTAGATCCTCCCACGTCGTGACGCTTTTTAAAATTGTTGCGAACGACTGGCCCTGCCCTCTGCGAGCTGCGACCAAAGAGTCACTTACTATCATGCGCGACATCCTAGGATTCTATGTAGGTCTGGCATCTCTGATTCATGGCATCGCTACAAAGTTCGTCCTTCGGCCCTGCTGGAAACGTTCACACCAGACTTGCTTGTTCGACAGAAATGCTCCACAAACTTCTCAAGCCTCGCGAAAGCTGAGCCGTAGTCGTCGACTGACATGTTTCATTGCTTCAACGTCATAAACTCGTTCTCCTTTTGTCTACGAACTGCTCGGGGAATATACTGCTCAGGAAGGCTTTCTTGAACATATACAACGAAATCTTTGTGTCGAGATCGGCCTCGTAGACCTTACTTAGCTTCTCACCAATCGTAGGCCCTCAATTGTAGCTGTAGTACTGCGCACGCTGCTCTCTTGGACCCTTTGATGTTGAGGAGATTGAACAAGCCTTTGATCTTCGCCAGCCATCCCATGATCACGTCGGGCTCTGCTCGGCCGTTGAATTCTGGTAGGTTCATCTTTCTGAACTCATTTGCCTTGAACAAGGAAGAAGACTTCATCGTCGAAGGTTGGACTTCTTCCTCTTCTTCAGCTAAGATCTCACAAGCTGCCGCCACGATCGTTGTAGCGTTGTTGGTCGCCATGGTACTCATTATCCGAGTAAGGGCATCCATTTACTTCTGTTGTGCACCGAATTGGGCTTGAATCTGTGCTTGAAACTGTTGTTATTGTACCTCTGCATGTCTTTCTTGCACCTCCGTCAGGCACATCAATCTTTCCATCGTAGTTTCGCTAGGTGCTGCTCTCTCGAAACTACCTATGATGTTTGCAGTGGTGTTCGCAGCAGTGAGACCAGTTATCTTAATCATCCCTACAAAAGAAAATAAACCCATTAGTATTCTCAAAATATCTACGGGCTTACCTATATAAACTATTATTTCATGCAGCATATGTCAAAAAACTTTCAATTGGGAAATCACAAGAAAACTTCCAAAAGAAAATATTTTCGAAAATCCGAGGAAGTAAACTGTGCAGTGATACCATTATGTCACGCTTCAATTCCGTCGAATCGTTCGTCTTTGCATCTATTTCTACCGCATTGATCGTCCTTGCTAAGGCATGATGTTGTAGAAGTCTAATTTGCACTTATACAAGACAAGAACGTACATTTAATAATTCTTTTGAACAACATATTAAAATTCCATAATCGTAAAGAGTTTGAAGACGCAGTATAGGAAAAAATAGTTTTTCATTAATAACTCACAACGAAGTGCAAGGTCGTATTTACATTAGATATGTTGTTCTACATTCATTGAAATAACAAAACGTTCGAGAAGTTGCCATGAACTAACACTTGTCGTTTCATACATTTACACCATTTTAGATATCGAAATCAATAAGCCTTCGAGATGAATCGGCTTCAAAATACTTCAAAATAAGAAGAGCTTCAAATAATCTCTACAAACTTCACCTTCAGCCTAGTATCGCGCACCCTCAAATGTTCTTGTCACCTGTGGAGTTGGGGATTAGTACACTTGGAAATGCACTGGTGAGCGGGACGAACCCACTCGCCTAAACTAGCACTGCTTATTAAGGAAAACATGCATTCAAAGTTATCTTGTTATTCAGAACTAGATGAATTAGAGTTCATCTCGATGGCATACTTGAAAGCAGTAAAACATATATGTGCAATAACTTTTCAGTGATTTCTTACTAGGGGTGAGCGTCGATATAATCGGTCGGTATTTGATTGGATTTTTCGGTATTTTTTTAAATCGGTATTTAAAAAATCAATACCAATATCGTACCATTTTGAATCGGTTTTTCGGTTTCGATTAAATCGGTATTCGGTCGGTTTTTGTTCGGTATCGGTATTTTACCATTTAACATTTGATCAATCAACACACTTAATATGAACCTCTTAACCTAGAAAAATATATTTTTAGTTTTTTTTTTTTGAAGCATTAAATTTCAAAGCCAAGCCTCTACCAAGCAAGCAATTAATCAAATTTATTAGAATAATATGTAAGAAGTCGCAAACACCTAAAAAAGAGCTTAAAAGATCAAACACGATTACTAAGTTTAATTCTTAGTATAAGTTTAAGTACACTAAAATTCATTTCAAAATTATATGAAAATACAAAAATATAAGCTCAAAAGACCAAAACTCAATTCTTAGTATTCTTAACATAACTTCAAGTCCACCAAAATCCATTCTAAGTTCTAACAAACTAATTTCCAACTAAAACAAAGATAAAAATGAAAAAGAGTAATATAAAATTAATCACGAATAACATTCTAACGGAATATATATATATATATATATATATATATATATATATATATATATATATATATATATATATATATATATAATCGGTTCGATTCGATATTTTCGGTATGATATTACATTCAAACCGTTACCGCTACCATTATACCATATTTTAATCGGTTCGGTAATTCGATATCGGTACATAATTTCGGTTCGATTTTTCGGGATATTTTTAATCGGTATTCGGTCGGTTTTTCGGTAGCGGTCGGTATTTGCTCACCCCTATTTCTTACCACGGCCGACGTGCTCGTCCCTGCATAAAAACAGAGATAATACTTACCACCTGCAGAAGACATTAGGTGAGCATGTTATCTATCTTATATGCAGTCATTGGTGATATCGGCACCATAAAGGACTATTATATGGCATTACGATGCGCCCTACCAACCTGGGTTGCAAGTCCAACTGGAGGCTCGCAATGCCTCGTGCCAAGAACGATCTCATAATTTTCCTCTAACTTGATTCGATTCCGGTATCCCGGATACCGTTTCAAGGAGAAAGCTAAACCTTGTGCACAAGTTATCATGATCATGCGAATTTGTGAACAATTTATCTTTTGAAACATACGCATGAAACGAAACAGAATTAAGCAATATTATCTATATATTCACGCAACAGTTCATTTTTCTCAAAGTCGTATATTCTGATTTGGCTACCCGTAGGCACCAAACACCCCCGAGGCACCATACCACAACTGATGTTTCATTATTTCGTTTCCTTTCAACAGTTACGCGGTTTCGTACCGCAACTGCTCGCTTCGCATGCGAAGCGAATCATTTTAAATTTAAAGCATAATTACACTAGATAGCTACATTTATCCCATGTTCTATTTTTAATGGTACATCATGGATCCAACTGGGTATTGTCGATTTGAACTTTTTGAGGCAATAAGAATTTGTTGACGTGAAGGAGTAGAAAAGAAGGGTCTGAACCAACCCCCAAATAGAGAATGTGCCGAGAGTAGGAGACCGTTTCGTAACGAATCAAAAGTCAGTTACGGGAGCTCTGCAATAGCACCAACATCGTATTAGAATCCTTCAACTCGAAGTTCTCAAGAATGAATGCAGAAATCGATGGAAAAATACATTCATCAAAACCAAGCAGCAAAAATATTCAAGAAAACCATACAGCAGACTGGTCTCGTTGAAGGAACTCTTATATATAGCTCACTCGCCGAGTCGCAGTCCGCTGCATCTAGGACTTATTCCAACAGAAGTCGATCCATTAATTGGAAAGGGTGTCATAGCATCGTCCAAATCGATTTTGATGCCGAAGAGGCTTTTCATATACTAAGCTCCCGATTGAATCAGCTTACTACGAGCCTATTACGTAGTGCGTCGCTCAGCGGAAACGGGGCACTACAGCTATCGCTGCACCAAAACTCTGTGGTGAGGGTTAAAGATTGTATATTTATATGGGAAGATTTATGAAATGCCCAAAAACTAAAAAAGTTTTATGTAAAACCCACCGCTAAAAAAACTTTCATCGCGTGCCCAGAATTAGAGAAACTTATCCAAAGCGGGTTCCAAATGACCCTTTTGCCCTTCCTTTTAATTTATTGGAAACACCCACAAAACTGATCTTAAAAAAATGTTTCAATACTCCATCTTCTTCCATACGCTGCTCACTTTCGAATCTAGGTTTTCTTCTCAAAAATCTTTAAAAACTCGTCGGAAAATTTCGGAAAGACCGGGACGAACGGCAAAAGTGCTAAAACGGAGGTCCAAACATCATTTTTTTACGATTCTAAAATTTCGGAAGGCCGTCTAACGGTGAGGCTGTTACTTTCAGTCTCCTCGACGATACGCTCATTTTGCGACAAACGGGACCTCGTTTCGACCTCCCAGTCAAAAGTTATGGCCCTCCAAAGTTTCAGCTGACCATAAAATGCAGGAGAATGGCCATTCTCCGTTTAGAACACGAAAATGTTAATTTTCGCATGAGGGTGGTCATTCTCCGTATTAGTAACACGGAGGAGAATGGCATTCTCCGTCTTAATTTACACGGAGAATGACCATTCTCCGTGTTAGTAACACGGAGAATGACATTCTCCGTCTTAATTTACACGGAGAATGGTCATTCCAGTGTTAAAACGCAGGAGAATGACCATTCTCCGTGTTAGAAATACGGAGAATGCCATTCTCCGTGTTAAATAAAACGGAGAATGTCATTCTCCGTGTTAAATAAAACGGAGAATGGCATTCTCCGTCCTAATTAAGACGGAGAATGGCCATTCTCCGTGCTAAATTAAACGGAGAATGACCATTCTCCGTCTTAATTTACACGGAGAATGCCATTCTCCGTGTAATTTATCACGGAGAATGGTCATACCAGTGTTAAAACGCAGAAGAATGACCATTCTCCGTGTTAGAAACACGGAGAATGCCATTCTCCGTGTTAAATAAAACGAAGAATGTCATTCTCCGTCTTAATTAAGACGGAGAATGGCATTCTCCGTCTTAATTAAGACGGAGAATGGTCATTCTCCGTCCTAATTAAGACGGAGAATGGTCATTCCAGTGTTAAAACGCAGAAGAATGGTCATTCTCCGTGTTAGAAACACGGAGAACGGCATTCTCCGTTTTAAATAAAACGGAGAATGGCATTCTCCGTGTTAGTTTACACGGAGAATGGTCATTTACAGTGTTAAAACGTTAATTTAGTTTTTTCATGAATAAAGAGTTCCGTTCTTCTTTCAAAACGATGATAATTCTTATGGAAAAGAAGAAGAAAGATCTTCTCTCCACAATTGACCTAATCGTCGAAAAACTTCAAATGTCTCCACGATGAAGATGATGATGATGGTGATGATGATGACGAGCGATGATCTGAGTTCGACTGAAGAAAAACACACCGAACTACGAACGATTTTTGCAATCTCTGCTGAATATGAGAGCAATGGAATTCAGATTTCCCGTGAAGAAGAAGACGAAAATCACAATCCAGATCTGAGTTTTTTGAATTCAAATACATATAGATGACCAATTCGCGCGGAGGGGTAGTTTCGGTATTATAAAAATAGCATTTCCCAGCGGATGGCATCTAAAAGGGAATCTTGGAATATTTAACGTGAAAATACTTAATTCTGGGTATTTCATAAAACTTATGCAGCGGGTGGGCATTTCATAAAAGCCCACCCCGAAATTGGGTTTCTCAGCAATTTCCAGTATTTATATTCTAATAACCCCAGGTCAAAGGCTCATTTTAGACAAAGAGTTGGATTCACAAAATGGTATTATATTTTATTTTAATTTGCTTGAAATTAATGTGTGACAGAAGAGTTAGGTTGTTCTGTTACCATGTTAAAGTCTTTAGCATTGCATCAAAATCCTAGAGTTGTAGCAAGGGGGTGAGGGTTATATATTTATATTCTAATACGCCCTCGTAGTTCGATGACTCATTTTCTTGGGGAGAGTACTGGATTCGTGCAGTAGTATTGTTTTAAAATCGTCTTAAAATTAATATGTGCCATAAGATTTGGAACCTAGGCCGCTTAATACCATGTTAGAATCCTTGACATTGGACCAAAATTCTGAAGTATGGTGAGAGTTAAGGGTCAATTTTATACTATTCAACAACTTCAAAACCTAGATTTCACGTAATCAATATTTTCCAAGTTCTCAGCATAGATTCCGCCAATCCAAATTGTGATTAAAACATAGATTCCTAGGCGGGTCGGGATTCCCGACCGACCCGATTTTCTTTTCACTCTCACCAACTCTATATAAGAGTTTGTAGGAAAGACAACTACAAAACCCTAAACAACTAGCTTCCTCGTGTCCGTCGCCGCAACAACCTGGGTCTGTGTTGTGTCCGACTGGTTTCCGACCTCCGATCTTCTTCAAACTACCATGAGTTTGCTCCCTACTTGTTTCTCTTGCGATTGAACCCGATTTTGTCAGTCCTCAATGACCTAATATTTCGTGAAATGACTGTTACCATCCAAGGCAGGACACATCCACCGTGATTGTAGTAGTAATCGTACGAATCCTCAAAATGATATCGTTAACCTTGTGGTTGTTTATCATGTCCCGATTTGCTTATTATAGGTCCAATGTACGAATTACAGAATACAAACTTGATAATTTAGACTTAAACTTCTAAAACAGAATTTAATTTGAATAATTATAAAAATTACATTAACAAGTATACCTAGATCTAGATGACTTGGCCAATAAACAACTTAGCTAACATAATGAATAAGCAACTTAGATAGATCTAACTTAATAAGAAACCAGTCTAATTTGCTTTGATTATGTGATTTTGGTTGTTTGGGTTTCGATGGATATACGTGGATCATAGCTCGTAGATAGATCATGGATAGCATTGGTTCTTTCGTAGCCGAAGATGTCGATCTCCTTTCCGTCTTAACGTTCATGCAAGTAAATACTACCATTTTGTTATTGTTATCGTATGTGTTACTAAAGTTTGTTTTTCTTTACCTTGTTAGTTTCTGATTCATGATACTTGACTTGTGCACGAGAGAGCTTGTATAGTATGTTTAGTTCATGCTCACGTATATTCATGATCATTTCCCTTGTTATTGTATTTACATTGTTTGCTTGTTCATCGTGTTGCTATCGTGATTATGAGCATATACTTGATAGAGGGTCGGGCAGGAGAATATGACTAGTACGGATATGGTCATGCGATTTGTTCAAACTCCTTAAAATTAATTGTAGAATATTAGTCGTGCACTACACGTATCGACTGACAGACATCCTATGGTCGGCCACATGCAGAAAACTCGTATTCTGAAACACAATGTACACGTGAACTGCTCCTGATATTGATTCATGTATTAGTTATAGAGTTGTCACATATAGTATGATATAGTTCCTGCTATTACAATCATATCTTGCCATATTGTTATTTAGTTCCTTTTTTCATGTTCGTATTAGTACATATATCATGATGTGTAACTTTACGGTTAGTATTGTACTTTGTTTCAATCTTGACTAGATAACGTTGACAACTTATGTGACTCTTCTCTTCTCTGCTCTACGATGAGATTGATGTAGTGATCATCTTCCTTCCTCCGGAGACTAATAGCGTGAAGTGGTATATACCATTCTTGGTAGTTAGTTTTGTATAGTTTAACAGATTTGTTCCCGAGACTAGTGATGTATTATACTGGAAGATGATTGATGATAATACATTCAACTCTTTTAGGCCTATTGTTTGTACTCTCTTTCATTAGTTCTGTGGATGTATAGTATGGTGTTATATGATATTATGGATTTGATTATTAATGCACTTGAGGTATAGACAGAGGACTATTGTCGAAGCCATGACGTAGTTTGGGCTTACTCACGTACCCGTACCTAAGTGTTTGGGAGCAGGACGTGATAGGAGTATAGAAGTATAAGAGATCATACCGTCATACGGTAAACCGCTTGACCGGTTGGAGTCCAAGTAAGATTTAGTACTTGGACACCAAGTTAGAGATCAACCAAATGTTGGGTTTGGTTAGATTTAGTATTATTTTCTAGGGTTATTTTAGTGTTTTGTTGTAATTCTCTAGGTTATAAATATCTGTAAATCCCTAATAAGGGATATGTCGGTTATTATACAAAATATTGCCTCCATTTACTTTTAGGGTTTCATCTTCTCTTCTCATCTCTCTCTCTCTAGGCCTACCATACATGAATTCCATACAGTATGGAAGTGAGCAAATATAACAACAACAGCCACCACCACCACCCCCCACTAAACACCCACCAACCCACCCACACACCCCGGAAAAAAAAATATCATCCCCTTGCACACTTCTAGCCTCCAACATTTGTGTTTTGCTGCAAATATTGAAGAAAAAGTTTAATCATGTCTTCAGTACATGACAGATTTCTAGTTTATATTCATCACCACTATCGAGCATTCCTTACCAGGACAAGTTTGTCCTTGTAAAACTCGTCTTCTGAAAGACTATAATATCCTAATTGGTCTCACTTTCTCAATTCTTGCAAATTAGTATTTCTTGACCATTCATTTGATTGAATTTCTCATCTGAACGCAAATCGGTTCAATTGAATAGTTGATTAATGATCAAGAAGCTAAACTGATTGTGGCATGACTAGCACTTATTTTCTTAAAGTCAGTTTTTGTTTGCATTGTGCTTCTAGTTCAGTTCTGATTTTGCCCAAGTTGCTACAAAATTTCACTTCTGGAACCACTAGATTGCATTAGTACCAACCCAAAAAAAAAGGTTTTAATAAGGGACAATTTATGAAATGCCCAAAAACTAAAAAAGTTTTATGTAAAACCCATCGCTAAAAAAACTTTCATCGCGTGCCCAGAATTAGAGAAACTTATCCAAAGCGGGTTCCAAATCACCATTTTGCCCTTCCTTTTAATTTATTGAAAACACCCACGAAACTGCTCTTAAAAAAAACGTTTCGATACTTCATCTTCTTCCATACGCTGTTCCATACGCTGCACACTTTCGAATCTAGGTTTTCTCCTCAAAAATATTCAAGAACTCGTCGGAAAATTTCGGAAAGACCGGGACAAACGGCAAAAGTGCTAAAACGGAGGTCCAAACATCATTTTTTTGCGATTCTAAAATTTCGGAAGGCCGTCTAAAGGTGAAGCGGTTACTTTCAGTCTCCTCGACGATACGCTCATTTTGCGACAAACGGGACCTCGTTTCGACCTCCCAGTCAAAAGTTATGGCCCTCCAAAGTTTCAGCTGACCATAAAATGCAGGAGAATGGTCATTCTCCGTGTTAGAACACGAAAAATATTAATTTCGCATGAGGGTGGTCATTCTCCGTGTTAGTAACACGGAGAATGTCATTCTCCGTCTTAATTTACACGGAGAATAGTCATTCTCTGTGTTAGTAACACGGAGAATGGCATTCTCCGTCCTAATTTACACGGAGAATGCTAAATTACACGGAAAATGACTATTCTCCGTCTTAATTTACACGGAGAATGCTATTCTCCGTGTAGTTTATCACGGAGAATGGTCATTCCAGTGTTAAAACACAGGAGAATGACCATTCTCCGTGTTAGAAACACGGAGAATGCCATTCTCCGTGTTAAATAAAACGGAGAATGTTATTCTCCGTGTTAAATAAAACGGAGAATAACATTCTTCGTGTAATTTAGCACGGAGAATGGTTATTTCAGTGTTAAAACGCAGGAGAATGGCCATTCTCCGTGTTAGAAACACGGAGAATGTCATTCTCCGTGTTAAATAAAACGGAGAATGACGTTCTCCGTGTTAAATAAAACGGAGAATGGTCATTCTCCGTGTTAAATAAAATGGAGAATGGTCATTCTCCGTGTAATTTAGCACGGAGAATGGTCATTTCAGTGTTAAAACGCAGGAGAATGGCCATTCTCCGTGTTAGAAACACGGAGAATGACATTCTCCGTGTTAAATAAAACGGAGAATTTTCATTCTCCGTGTAATTTAGCACGGAGAATGATCATTCCAGTGTTAAAACGCAGGAGAATGGTCATTCTCCTTGTTAGAAACACGGAGAATGTCATTCTCCGTTTTAAATAAAACGGAGAATGTCATTCTCCGTTTTAAATAAAACGGAGAATGGTATTCTCCGTATTAATTTACACGGAGAATGGTCATTTCCAGTGTTAAAACGTAGGAGAATGGCCATTTTTCGTGTAATTTAGTTTTTTCAGGAATAAAGAGTTTCGTTCTTCTTTCAAAGCGATGATAATTCTTATGGAAAAGAAGAAAGATCTTCTCTCCACAATTGACCTAATCGTCGGAAAACTTCAAATGTCTCCACGATGAAGATGATGATGATGGTGATGATGATGACGAGCGATGATCTGAGTTCGACCGAAGAAAAGTACACCGAACTACGAACGATCTTTGTGATCTCTGCTGAAGATGAGAGCAATGGAATTCAGATTTTCCGTGAAGAAGAAGACGAAAATCGCAATCCAGATATGAGTTTTTTGAATTCAAATACATATAGATGACCAATTCGCGCGGAGGGGTAGTTTCGGTATTATAAAAATAGCAGTTTCCAGCGGGTGGCATCTAAAAGGGAATCTTGGAATATTTAACGTAAAAATACTTAATTCTGGGTATTTCATAAAACTCATCCAGCGGGTGGACATTTCATAAAAGCCCACCCCGAAATTGGGTTTCTCAGCAATTTCCAGTTTTAATAAATAGATCTAAGATCACAGACGAATATCATAGTATCAGGAAAGGGAAAAAATAATAATCTGATCCTGAATTTCATAATATTAGGAGTTGGGACTAAAACGAACATTTGCATTGACCTCCCAAAATATGTAAACCTATAAGGACCTACATCAGCTGTACTGAACTGTAAATGACAATTATCCATAAATATATTAACTAAAAGTTCCACATGTTTAACTTAGAGATAAGACTTAACTTTATCGAAATTCTGAGAGAAATATCACCTGTCGTCTGTCAAATAATGCAGAAAGGTTCAATCCTTGGGACAAGGTAATCATCTCAAACGCATTCATTATTAGAGGACCTTCAGCATTATCTTCAATCTTCTCAGATACATACTCCTCCTGTGAAAGGTTATTGCATGGTAAAGTTAGGTGGAGAGAATAGTAGTTCCATAAAACTGAAGACATGCAAGAAATTTAAATGGGCATGATTATTGATGTTGGGTAGTAGAATAGAAGGCATGATAAAGGTAAAATTAGACACAAATATCAGCAACTATACATGTATAACCAACCTCAATGTCGTCAAAGACAGCTTGAACATCGTCTAAATTAACCTCTTCCTCTTCACCATGTCTGACGGGAACATAATTTCTCCTAAACCATGCATCATTCTTTATTGCTTTAATGTGGATACGCTGTATCAAGATGCAAAACTTCCGTGAGAGTGTAAGCTAGGAGATCTCACCAACTAAATCATGAGACCGTCCAGAAATTACATAATCATTTATATTATATACAACTAATTCTGCCTAGGTTTCTAACTAAATCCGATCATTGCATTTCAGTGAATAAGTTAAATTAATAAATATATGACTACTCTGTCATACTAGGAATGTCATTCCATTTTGCTGTCTTAATGTGTCATATAGATGAACCCAACTCCCTATAGAAAATTGAATATCTTACCTATTCTTCTAGATTCTTTATATTCTAGGAAAACTTGGAAGGTGCTCCTTGGTGCGTGAGGTTAAGCTGCATAGCCGAAAGGTAGGTCTGCTTACTTGCCAACTAGATGTCCAATTTTTATGGTATCGCCCTCTTGTGGTCATAGCCACCTTGGCCAGGAATTTTTCAACAATATAGACGGCTGATGTAAGGTACAACCGGTCAATGAAAATTTGTCTATACTTATTATGGAGCTTACCTGTGCTCAATAGCAGATCACATCGTAATGAGAGAAGGTTTGGAAAATTATCACTATAGTAAATAAGAAACTATGTCGTAGCCATGTCTATAGTCTCTATACATATGCAGGAATACATATAATTCAATATGGTTAATAAGAAACTCAACAAAAAAATAACTGTACATTTGAAATATTTCTAAAAATATAATTATAGGTTATTGTACCTACCAAAATATAGGTTATATATGTTCTCCTTGAGAGTCGTTCTTAGTTTGTTTCCTATAGTGCAAGATTGTTAGGGATTGTGGAGCTTCGATAAGATTCCCTATTGTACATCGAGCCTCAAATTCATCGATCCGACTCTAAAGGAGTAACCAATTGATGTATGGACCAAACTCATATTACTCTTGTACGGACACTTACCAAAAAGAATATTTTGGTAGCTATGATAACCTATAATTACCATATGGATGTACGGACATCAACATGGTAATTATAGGTTATCATAGCTACCAAAAAAATTTGTAATAGGTGTCCATACAGGACTAAGATGAGTCCGGTTCATACATCAATTGGTAAGGGTAGTTCGGTAAATATATTCAAGTCGTTGATCGCCCTAATATCTTGTTATAAGTAGGGCTTCAGTCTCTTGTAATTGTGACTCTTTAAATAACAAAATAACTTGTGCGCGATGCAATCATGGATGTATAAGAAGACATATTTTCAAACCATGTTAAATCTTGTTTCTGATTGTTCTTCTTCATTGTTGGCACCATGTTTATAAAAACTGGTATCAGAACCTTGTTCAAATGTTCATGGAAAAAAATGTAGCAATGGCAACAGAAGAAGGAAAAGTCAAGATAGACAAGTTTGACGGAAACGATTTCAGTTTTTTGCAGACGCGGATTGAAGATTATTTGTATTTGAAAAAAGATGTATTAACCTCTCCTTTGACAGAAACCAGAGATATTGCATATTGATCGGGAGTTTCTAGACAGACAAGCCCTAGAAGTCATTTGCTTAACGATCGCGAAGAACTTGTGTACGTCAAAGACGAGCGTCTGGACTGATGAAGACGTTGTCAAGTATGTACGAGAAACTGTCTGCCTCAATAAGGTACATCTTACGCGTCGTCTATTAATCTAAAGATGGCAGAACGTAGAATTGTTTCAAATTATATCAACGAAATCACCTACATTAAAAGTAAACTAAGTTTTGTCGGTATTAACTTTGATTATAATTCTATTGATCTAATTGTCAGATAGTTAGAACGCACCAGAATTATGAGATTACATGTTGGTCTGTCTAAAGCTTTTTGGGAAACGCAATTAGTATAGCAACCTACTTGATCAATCGAGGACCATCTGTTCCACTAAAAGGTAAATTGCCAGAGGAAACATGGAAGGAAAGGAGGTAAAATTGTCTCATCAAAGAGTCTTTGGTTGTGAATCTTATGTGCTAGTAGATTCTAATAAAAGAGATAAATTAGACCCAAATCTAGCAGATATTTTTTTCATTGGGTACGGTGCTGATAAATTTGGTTTCCACTTCTAGGATGATAGAAATAAGCAAATCTTAAGAGCTTGAATGTAGTATTCAATGAAACACTTGTATATAAAGATAGGTATTTTGTAGCATCTAATAGTTCATGAGAGCAAGCTGAACAACTAGAACAGACTGAGCTGGAAGATGTTTTAGAAGATATCGTTGGTAAAAGGACGCATGAGAACGTTGATGTACAAACAGATCCTACCGCACCAGTAACTGAACTCAGAAAATAAAGCAGAATATCTTGACAACCCGCGCAATATTCTCCATCGTTGTACTATTTGTTGTTGTCAGATATAGGTAAGCTATAGTCCTATGCCAAGGCAATGCAAGTTGAAGACAAGTTGCAGTGGGAGTCAGCCATGAAAAATGAGATGATGTCGCTTCAGAAGAATCGTACATGGACCCTAACGAAGTTACCACAAGGCAAGAGAGCATTGTAGAACAATTGGGTTTACCGAGTCAAAGAGAAGGTTGACGGTAGTAAAAAATTCAAAGTAAGGTTGGTCGTGAAGGGCTTTCAGCAAAATAAAGATACTGACAATACTGAAATCTACTCTCCCGTTGTCAAGATAAATATAATCAAATTAGTCTCGAGTTGCATCTAAGTATCTATATTTGGAACAGCTAGATGTGAAGACAACTTACCTCGAAGAATATATATATGATGCAGCCAGAAGGTTTTTCAGCATCAAGGAAAACCTTGTATGCAAGCGGAATAAAAACATGTATGGCTTAAAGCAGGCTCCAAGGCAATGGTACAAGAAATTTGATACCTTCATGCACAATTGCGACTTCAGGAAATATGATATGGATCATTACTACTATTTTAAGAGTATAGTCGATTCCTACATTATATCGCTATATGTAAATGATATGTATTATATTGCTATATGTAGATGCTATGCTTTTTAGAGGGTCCAGTATACATGAGATAGACAAATTGAAGTTAGAATTATCAAAATAGTTTGAAATGAAGGATACAAGAGCCGAAAAGCATATTCTTGGGATGGAGATATTGTTTGAGACAAGTCAGCTGGTATGTTGACATTATCACTGACTGGATATATTGAAAAGTTTTGAACAGATGTAGAATGCAAAATGCAAAGCATGTTAGTACTCCTTTGCGAGCCACATTCGAATCTTAAAGGAGCAATCAACCAAAACAGAGGAAGAGCGAGGATGTGTCGAAAGTCTCATATGCATGTTTTTGGTAGTCTTATGTATGCCATGGTTTGCACCATGCCTGATACTGCGCATACAGTGGGAGCTATGAGCCGGTACATGCCTAATCCAGGAAAGCAATATTTAGAGACTCTCAAGTGGATCTTCTGATATCTAAAAGAAAATAGAAATAAAGAAATTTGTTACAAAAGCAAAAGCCTGACTCTCTAAGAATATGTTGATGTAGACTTGGAAGGAGAGATTGATAGTAAGAGTAGCATGGGTTCTATTTATATATTGGACGGAACTATCATAAGTTGGATTTCTCAATTGTAGAAGATTGTGGCATTTTTTACTATTGAAGCTCAATAAGTGGCAGTCATAGAAACAAGCAAATAGATGATATAGGTGAAGAGTTGGGTAAAAAGCAAGGTAACGATGTTCTTTTCTGCAACAGTCAAAGCACAATACATCTTGCAAAGAATCCCGTGTTTCACGTCAGGACAAAGCATATCCATCTGAAGTATCATTTTGTTCGTGGTTTGTTGGATGATGGAACCTTGACATGGAAAAAGGCTCATGGAATTGATAATCCTGCTAACATGTTGACAACAGGGGGTAACCACAAAGAAATTGAGGTTGTTTGCAACCTCAATTGGCCGTCATGGTTGATTGATGAGGAAGTCGTTCCACGGGAGTTAATGAGTTACAAGAGGAGTAAAATTGCATGGTGTGAAAATCATCTGATAAATCTTCAAGTAGAAGATTGCTAGAGATTGTGGAGATTTAATGAGATTTCCTATTGTACATCCAAATTAGAAATTGTAGAGCTTTGTATAGGTGGGCATACAGAAGTAGGACGAATTCGATACGCACATCAATTAGTAGGAATAGTTAGGTAAATATACTGAAATTGTTGGCCGTCCTAATATCATGTTATAAATGGGGCTTCAATAACTTGTACTTGTAACTCTAAATAATCAAATAACTTTGTGGCCATGGACGTAGTGAAAGACATCTATAAACCATGTTAAATATTGTGCCTTTGTGATCGTTCTTTTCAATTGATGGTACCACATTCATAAAAGGGAAAATGGTGATTCCAAAATGACAAACTATTTCGATATAATGTTTTCCTAGATCCAATAAAAGTAACGTTGTTCATCCCTCCTAGTGTCCCTCTAAACGATCCCTCCTTACATGGCAGCTGATGTGGCATGTTAAATAGCATTATTCTAGCATTTCAATTATGCTATTCATCACCCAAAAATTTTGGCATGGCAGCTGACATAGGAAAGTTTAATCCAAAAAATTCATCATCCAATTTTTTTAATGTTTGTGTTAATATTGATATTAATTGTAATGATAATTTTCATGTTACTATTAATTTTAGAGTTAATATTAATTTTCATGTTAATGTTAATTTTAATTTAATGTTTATTTTAAAATTTGCTGTCAGATGTCATGCCAGCTGCCATATAAAGAGGGATGGTTTGGAGGGACACTTTGGAGGGATTAATAGCATTATTCATCCAATAAGAAGTATAGAACTAATGTGTACAAGTCCGCTCGAAGGGTTCCTACCAACTAGATCCTAGGCAGGCTTAAAGTTGGCACATAAGAGGCATTAAGCTTTTCTGATATGAAAAAAAAAAATATTTCGAAAAAAAGTAAATAAAAATGACAACACAAAGAGGAGTCTATAAACATACAAACCTAAAGATTCTAGAATAAAACTCAGGTAAATACCAATCAAGCGATCTTAGTGTCATTTTAAACAATTTAAATCAACTAGTAACAAACTAAAGTGTACAAAAATATGCAAATAAACAAATGAATCTATTGGTTTTTTTTTTTCTCCAACATTTCACTTTCTTGATAGAGTAAGCAAGTTAACAAATGGAACTAACATTATTCATTACCATGAGGCCTACTCAAGATTAGGTGAGATAATGCAAGGCCTAAGCGAGATTAGACAGAGACAAGATCGGCGAGAAACAACTTGGGCAGACTGTCCAGTACAAAATACTCGTGCTGTAGGTGACATGGCTGCCTGTCTTAAGGGGCTTAGGTACCTACCTTAGGTGGTCATTATGTATAATATACCATATAAAAGTTAAATTGCACTATTGATGTACATACTTAGAGTTTGACTCTTACCCATATGTATAACCTTACTCTAGCTCAAAAACACTTCTTTTTTCCAAAATAAGTAGATTGTTCCACTCTCATGACGATTGCCTCCAATGCAATTTCTTGGATGAACCACCTGACATGTCCCACTGTTGCTTCAGAAATCAGAAGTAGAACATTTTTTCCTTCCTGCTAATGGGAGTTGCAATTTACAAACCACATTGGGATGGGTTTACTGGACGTGTTAACTTTTCCTCTCGTCATCCTGTTTCGATGCCAAATGACTGACAGTTCTTACTGGTATTGATTAATCATTTGCTCCAAAAGGGAAATACAATGCTGAGTAGGGTGATGAGCTATATGCCAGAGAGATTTTAAATTCAGATTATTCAAAAAAATGCTGCTATAAACAGGACAGGTAGCTAATGACCTATCAAGGGTAGAAACTTCCTGAGAGCTTGATGACCTTGTTAGAGGCTACAGTTTGGAATAATGTTGAGAACACTTTCATTAGGATCAAGGCCAACTATATATATGGAGAGAGAGAAAGGAGACTAGTCACTTTTAGGCAATTTGGAACCAAAAGAAGCATAGAGTAAGGAACATAAAATAGAACCAATATAATTATATGGCACGAATAAACTTTTCTTTAAACATCCCCCCCCCGCGCCCCCTCTTCTCCTCGAGCTCACAATGGATAACCAACACTAGTTTGGTAAGAAAGAAACTAAAACACTATATTTCAGAATAGATCGATATATATGAGCATAGACCTCACTCATAGGAATCAACTTAAAATCTTGATAAGTCAAGGGTATAGCAGCACCTATAGTAAATGTGATCTCCTCGCTGTAAGAGAGCTTCATGGTAAAGGAAATTGAGAACTTACCGTAACCAGATAAAGGATGGGTAAGCAAACTTACTTAAGAGATCCATGGTAGCAAGTTTCTAGGTCAATTCTAGGTCAATCGGGTAAAGCTAGGTCTTGCTAATCCTATTAAGTAGTCTCGTACCCATAATCTGTATGCATGATACCTAAATGAATAACTTAGTTTATATCTATATAGGCATATAGCCTCACATAAGTATAGTTAACTATGTATCTCACTGATACACTCAAGTGACCATTTGACACTAGGATACATATATCCAAATATCCACAATACTAGACATTAATGATACTTCACCCAATTCCTATATTTACATATCTATTATATCATGCACTAACACTGCCACTAGTACACCACATCAATCATTACCCTAATACCTTGCCTAGGATACACAACACTTGAGATATTCCCTTAATATCATTGTACAGTGACATCCTACCCTAGTGTCATCCTCGGCCCGGAGTGTTGGGAACGAATCCCCTGGAACAAAGAGATGTGGGCTTAAATGCCATGGAGGGGTTCTTATATAACACGAGAAGTGGGCTTACATTCCACGACGGATGTGTTCCAGTGACAGCAAGGAGATGAGGGAACAAGTGCAGTTGTTCAGTGATCTGTACTGTGGTAGCAATGTGGGAGTACTAGAGGCATTGTGCTATCATCGACATAGTTGGGTTGGCAACGCAAGCGGAGCTATGATCTGGTGATCTACAGAGGCAGATTTAGATCGGAGGAGTAAAGGCTCGAGGGTGGTTGGGATGAGATGATAAGGGCCCGCAGTGTGAGGGCATGGGCTATATGTAGGATAGTGCCCAGGGGAGCTGTAATGACCCGCTCCGCCCTAGCGGAACGCCGATTCAAACGGCAAGTGCAACGACTCGAACGAGTCGATCGTCGACCCGAAGAGTTGGCATCGACCTGATGAAGAATCGATGCAAGGCTTACATTGGCCCGTCAAGAGGAATCCAGATTTAGACTTCCAAAGGCGCGCTCGGAGTATCGCTCGGCCGATGCGAACATCGCTAAGGTGGGTGGCTCCGATAAACCCGTCTTTGCTTAGCCTAGACACATAACAATACGAACACTAATGCTAGAATCGCTAGGCGATAACACCGTGCATGCTAATAAATGACTCAACGCACCTAGCTAAGGGAATAATCCCATCTTGTACGCTTGTATAGAATATGGAAAAGAACATGGAAAATGTGAGAACTCTTGCGCCGCACTCCGCGCTCGTGCTAAGGCACGGGCTTACATTACGAGTTCCTTATGCGTTCAACAATGAAACAATGAATGGTTTACAACAATGAAATGGAAAGACTATCCATAGTCGTTCAGAGTAGAATATAGCAACATTGGAAGACTTCGGGACCGATGGGTCGCCAAGGCGACTCCCGCACGGGGAGTTGCATAATGTATGAATGAATGAATGAACGAATGAATGAATGAATAAGAGAATGAGTGAATATGTGAATGAATCAATGAATGAACGAACAAGTGAATGAAAGAAAAGAAAGAATGAATAAAAGATAAGAAAGAAAGGAATGATTAGCGACAGGTATGACGGGCACGTGCAACGGGGCTCGCTACCCGCGCTGCACGAACGCCGTCGCCAACCTAGTCGATAACGTATTATGGCTAAGGGTTAGCCTACGGCTCAGAGACAGTCGTTAAGTTAAAATGATAAAAACAATACAAAATAGTCGTGGACACTCCCATTGTATACGGGAGAGAGGCGGAATAAGGGATTTCCAGCGGCACGGTCAAAGGGGGGACGTGTCGGTCCGGACGGAAATCAAATTGGCTTATGTCTAGGCCTGGGTGTGGGCTTGGCCACCCAGGAGACGTAAGGCCGGGTATTTCAAAAGACTATCAGGGTGTACCAGCCGCACGCTATGATAGGTGAGAAATTACCAAGGGAAAAAAAGGGTCCAAATTGGCTTGTGGTGCCAGCGACCGGTGCATATAGATTAAGTGGGCTTTGCTGGTGGCAATCCACGTGCAAGTCCTTGCATTGAAATCAAAGTAGTCTAAGTTAACTGAACAAAACGCCTTCTGAAACAGGCTTGAATATAACCCACCAAAATGATAAAGAGTACTTCGTGCAAATGAGTTAGAATACACGCCTACGACGCGCTAGGCCCCGAGACAGGGACACGCCCTTGATATTGAAAGTTACATGAGACACGTTAAGTTATTCCTTATGAATTGTTGACTAACTTGGTTTACTTTGGACAGGGAAGGCCGGACGGTAAGCATGGGTAAGTCGTGCATGTATTTCCATGCAAACACTTGAATTCGGCAACACGAGATAGGTTATGATGTGTGTCATAAAATTGACCCTAAGACAAGATTAGTAAGACAATGAACGATACACGGTGCATGAAAGTAAATAGAACGTATTTGGTAATGATAGCATTGTGGACGAGCTAGCCTCCCCACCAGTGCATAACAATGTACTGATAACCCCACAGTTTGCTTGCATGACGCAGGAGATGTCGTCGGGTGCGAAGCTTTCCTAGAACGTGCTAAGATGCGGAGCTAATTCTGGAGCCTTGGAGCGTTGCAAGGAGCTGATGCACCATATACAGGACATAATGTATCAGAACATCGCCATGAATCATTCCATCTTGTAAGCCACTTGGCACGCCTTTTATGTTTCAGAGAGAGAGAGCTTGAGCGATTAGTAATCTCGGCCTAGCGCCGCTTGTAAACTTCTTGAATGTCAATAAAGAGTTTGTATTCGCTTCAATTTGTGTTCATTTACTTTCTGCTGCAAATGGGAACACTCTGTGCGACTCTGTGGCCTAGCTCAAATCGGTCGTTTCCGGACTTAGCCTTGCACGGGCACAACCTAGGCCCGTACGGCATCACGCCTTAGCGAGGACGATCTCTCCTGCGGGAGCGGGACGTGACAGATTGGTATCAGAGTACGGCTTTATGTCCTTGGACTTCATTTCGGTTCTCTCAGTTTTAAAAGCTCGTTTTGAAACAAAAGAAGTGTACGCGCTCTCTCGTTGTGCCTTGGGATGTTCCATACAATAAGTCTAATATTTTCAAAAGCTCGTATAAGTACTCGGCTGAACGGAATCGATAGGCGAAGGCCTTTGTGCCAAACCGCGACGGATTTGAGTTGGAAGAAACCAAAATGCTAAAATGTTAGCAAACGCAAGGCGTGCTTGAATAACCTTACGCTGACAATAGCGGACTAGTACGCGAGACCGAAGTATAAGTTCGAACGGGATGATTATGCACGCAGCCTTTTGGCTAAGTTGTGCCGAGTGTCGCGCACCTAGACCTTTTGGTGCAAACGAGTTTGCGAGCGAGATCGACTATCGCTCGGACGAGAATAAGTGAGACTTAGAATGTATGTCGATAGAGACGCTATTTGACCAACGCTAAAGCGAGCACGGGAGATGGTTCTTAGACTTTGAGGAATGGACGAACGCGCGATTGAACACATCGATTGGGAATTGAATGATCTTTTGAGGATTTGTAGAATGACTTAACTCCGAGGGAGGATTTGTAGAATGACTTGACTCCGAGTGGTGTATGTGATAGGTTCGAAGAAGAATAAGAGCGAGTGTCGACGACTAGTCGAGTGGCTCGAACACTGAGTGGTGTATGGACGTTATAGAAATTGTTCGAGCGAGACTAAAGGATTTACGGATAGAACGAGTATGTCGGCAAGCGATGATATCGCGCAAAGCCTTAGAACGAGTAACGCTTAGTTGGTTTTGACTTCGATAGTCTCAAACGAGATATCGTTCGAACGAATTAAGAATGCGTAGTGCGAATTACGAAACAATTGTATAGAGAGTCGGAACGATGAAACGAATGGAGGTCTTGGTCGAGGAAACATAGAAGTTCGTGCATGCGATTTTGAATTTAGTCGAAGGGATTGAAACTTGAGTTAAGGTGAAATACGCATCGACGAGATCGAAGATAGCACGATCGGAAGATAGCGTGCATGGAAAACGTTGGTTTGTAGATACGAGAATGACTAAGGATTTGGAATGGATGTTGCTCAAAGAAGAGTTAGCACGAGACAATACGAATTGAGAAAATTATGTTGCACGACTCAGAATTCGTTGCAAAAGGAAGATCGTCAGGTTATGTACATCATCGATGGTATTGAGGCGTATCAAAGATCGATGTACGATAACTCGGGGGTACTCTGATTCGATGAATGATGATCGTGTTAGAAGTTATTGTTTTGAAGGATACTATGTTGGAGAAATTTTAATAGAAATGAATGTTTGGAATTAAAAAGGGAAGTGACTTGATTGTTCGGTGATAACCATAACGACAACGATCTTGTCTTGTACGAGCGCAACTCCAGCCTCGCACATGCGTCACGTCGGATTTGGGACGATCGTTCCGCGTGAGCGTTGGCATGGTGATTCATGTCCAGCGGGAATAATCGAACTCGAAATACCTTGACATGGCAATTTTGATTGCTACGACTTGTGGTTTGAAGCGAAAGCGAATTTGAGGATTGATCGGACGTATGATAGACGGCAAAGTAAAGTTGAGGATTGAGTAGGCCCAATCCGCGTATCAAAAATGAGTAAGCCTAGACGCAACGCAAGAGTTACGTCCCAATGAGAATGATTATTCCGCGGGAATGTTGACATGGTGATTCATGTCCGCCGTGAATAATCTGACTTGCGTGAGATCGGGACGCGACATATTGCAAGGCTAGACGACCTTGTGATCGACTACGTGAATTGGATAGGATGGATAGGTGAATTGTATCAAACACACTTGAAGAGATAGACTACGATAATTGCTAGTATGGGCGCACGATATTAACACGTCGAGGATTTGGTTGAGGATAACCTATCATAGGATGACATTCCTAAATGAGCTCGGACTTAGAACGAAGGATGTGTTGATGCGAATAGGGCGAACGCTGCTTGATGTTTAGAAATTTGAGCGAAACGAACTTGGGTAGAAACTTCCATACAAACGAACAAATGGTTTGACCATAGGATTTGGGGCGAGCATCGTGCAACGACCTTGCACGATAAGCCACGAACTTGACTCGTAACTATGACCCTGTGAGATGACCTAGCGGATAGGCAGACGACCCTATGCCGAGTGATTGAACCTGTGCGAATGACATTACAGTATCGTCTGGACGGACGATAGACTTTAGGCAGCAAGACTTAGAGTAGGACGGGGAACAGGGAGTGTGCGTGAACGACGACGAGATTGGCCCAAACAAAGCGAATGATAGGAATGGATGATGCGCAAGTAAAGTTGGGATAACGAATTGAATTATTGATAGGAAGACGTACTCGATGATAGTGCAATACTTGGTCTTGAATCGGACGGAAAGTACTTAAGACTTGGTCGACTCCGCTAAGAAGAAGAAATCGTATTGATTTCGTAGACAAGAACGCTTGAGAAACGAATCGGATCATCTCGAGGATCAAGATAAATGATAGTGAGATGCACGCGAGTTCGGGTTTAAATCGAAGTTAGTGAAACGATCGGCAAATCAAAACTATCACGAGTAGCATGTCCGACTTCGTTAATCGCTAAGTCTGGTTGAAATGTACGTATTCGGGGGACGCCTTGAATATGTGCACAGTCCCCACGCAGCGATATGATGAACTCGAATGCAGCTGCAAGTGGGTGTTGAGATGCGCATGAACAAATAAATGAATGAATGGACAGTCATTCAATAAAATTTACCAAACGCATGCAACATAAAACTTGGAAGGATAACCGAGCATAGTTCGATGCCATCGAACGATAGAGCCGTTCGATAGGATTGTCTAAGAAACACGACGACACGAGTTAAGGAATGGTAGGATGACCTGCACTCAGGAAGTCTCGAGGACGAGACTTGTTTTGAGTGATGTATTATGTAATGACCCGTTTCGTCCTAGCAGAACGCCGATTCAAACGGCAAGTGCAACGACTCGAACGAGCCGTCGACCCGAAGAGTTGGCATCGACCTGATGAAGAATCGATACAAGGCTTACATTGGCCCGTCAAGAGGAATCCAGACTTAGACTTTCAAAGGCGCGCTCGGAGTATCGCTCGGCCGATGCGAACATCGCTAAGGTGGGTGGCTCCGATGAACCCGTCTTTGCTTAGCCTAGACACATAACAATACGGACACTAATGCTAGAATCGCTAGGCGATAACACCGTGCATGCTAATAAATGACTCAACGCACCTAGCTAAAGGAATAATCCCATCTTGTATGCTTGTATAGAATATGAAAAAGAACATGAAAAATGTGAGAACTCTTGTGCCGCACTCCGCGCTCGTGCTAAGGCACGGGCTTACATTACGAGTTCCTTATGCGTTCAACAATGAAACAATGAATGGTTTACAACAATGAAATGGGAAGACTATCGACATAGTCGTTCCGAGTAGAATATAGCAACATTGGAAGACTTCGGGACCGATGGGTCGCCAAGGTGACTCCCGCACGGAAAGTTGCATAATGTACGAATGAATGAATGAACGAATGAACGAATAAGAGAATGACTGAATATGTGAATGAATCAATGATGAACGAACAAGTGAATGAAAGAAAAGAAAGAATGAATAAAAGATAAGAAAGAAAGGAATGGTTAGCGACATGTATGCCGGACATGTGCAACGGGGCTCGCTACCCGCGCTGCACGGACGCTGCCGCCAACCTAGTCGATAACGTATTATGGCTAAGGGTTAGCCTACGACTCAGAGATAACCGTTAAGTTAAAATGATAAAAACAATACGAAATGGTCGTGGACACTCCCATCGTATACGGGAGAGGCGAAATAAGGGATTTCCAGCGGCACGGTCAAAGGGGGGACGTGCCGGTCCGGACGGAAATCAAATTGGCTTATGTCTAGGCCTGGGTGTGGGCTTGGCCACCCAGGAGACGTAAGGCCGGGTATTTCAAAAGACTATCATGGTGTACCAGTCGCACGCTGTGATAGGTGAGAAATTACCAAGGGAAAAAAAGGGTCCAAATTGGCTTGTGGTGCCAGCGACCGGCGCATATAGATAAGTGGGCTTTGTTGGTGGCAATCCACGTGCAAGTCCTTGCATTGAAATCAAAGTAGTCTAAGTTAACTGAACAAAGCGCCTTCTGAAACAGGCTTGAATATAACCCACCAAAATGATAAAGAGTACTTCGTGCAAATGAGTTAGAATACACGCCTACGACGCGCTAGGCCCCGAGGCAGGGGCACGCCCTTGATATTGAAAGTTACATGAGACACGTTAAGTTATTCCTTATGAATTGTTGACTAACTTGGTTTACTTTGGACAGGGAAGGCCGGACGGTAAGTATGGGTAAGTCATGCATGTATTTCCATGCAAACACTTGAATTCGGCAACACGAGATATGTTATGATGTGTGCCATGAAATTGACCCTAAGCCAAGATTAGTAAGACAATGAATGATAGACGGTGCACGAAAGTAAATAGAACGTGTTTGGTAATGATAGCATTGTGGACGAGCTAGCCTCCCCACCAGTGCATAACAATGTACTGATAACCCCACAGTCTGCTTGCAGGACGCAGGAGATGTCGTCAGGTGCGGAGCTTTCCTAGAACGTGCTAAGGCGCGGAGCTCATTCTGGAGCCTTGGAGCGTTGCAAGGAGCTGATGCACCATATACAGGACATAATGTATCGGAACATCGCCATGAATCATTCCATCTTGTAAGCCACTTGGCACGCCTTTTATGTTTCAGAGAGAGAGAGCTTGAACGATTTGTAATCTCGGCCTAGCGCCGCTTGTAAACTTCTTGAATGTCAATAAAGAGTTTATATTCGCTTCAATTTGTGTTCATTTACTTTCTGCTGCAAATGGGAACACTCTGTGCGACTCTGTGGCCTAGCTCACTGTTTCCGGACTTAGCCTTGCACGGGCGCAACCTAGGCCCATGCGGCATCACGCCTTAGCGAGGACGATCGCTCCTGCGGGAGCGGGACGTGACAGGAGCGATGAGTGCCTAATCAAAATGCCGGTTGCGACGGTCAACTGGTAGAAGTGGGTAGGCTGTAATGACAGACAGCATAAGTAGTTGGTGTCAGCTGCCACGTCAACAATCAAAGGGTGGTTGGTGGCATTAGCCATGGATGGAGTACCGATGCTGGAAGGTTGAGAGGAGAAGAGACAAGACTATCTCAGGCTGCAAGTAAGTTGTGTACCTCATTGGTCGGTTCTACATTTTACCGAATAGTTTAACGGTAGCATAGGAACATACATAGTGTTGTCGGAATGGACTGTCGTTGGTGATCTGGGTGGTGGAGCAGTCACAGGAGGTAGGCACGACAATTGAGATCAGGAGTTGAGCCGCAGAGGAGCAGAGATTGGCATCTAGAGCTAGTTAGTGAAGACAACGGGAAGCTGGTGTCTGGGGAGCTGGTCGAGATCGTCAGAGTGGTAGGCGTCCGAGGAGTCGGATCTGGCAAGGAGTGATGGTAGGATTAAGTGGTGTAGGTCGCGTGGGAGTCACCGACACAGAAAAGGGGCACAAGCACTCGAGGTCGTTGAAGGTGATGAGAGCACAAGAGTTGGGTGTTGGGGTAAACAGGGGATCAAGGGATGACAATTGATGGTCTTGACCTCTTCATTGTTGAAGGAGGCAGAAGAGGTCATTGAGGTAAGCTGATCGAAGTTGGGGACGGCACTACATGATCGAGTAGAGCCGTCAGGGTAGTTGTATGAGCACCAGTAGAGGACGGTGTATCAGGGTAGGGGAGGAGGCCACAATAGCTTAGAGATGGTTGTACGTAAAGAAAGAACCAGGTAGGGGTATTCAGGACCGAGGGAATTGGTGTGGCCACTAGAAGCTAATATAAGTGGTTTGGCGCAGAGGCGGCAAGATCAATTCAATAGCCTGAGAAGTAAGGCAGCAAGAGATGTCAAACACCAGAGTCGAGTGCAGTTGGTGGCTGGAGTTGGGCAGCAGAATTTTCGTAGGACAACTTGAGAGTGGAGAGGAAGGAAAGTGTGTAGATGGGATGACTTTGCTTTTCCTTTGCTTTTAATGGAGGGTGAATGAAGAGGATGGTTGGTGTGAAGTAGATACGAAGTAGGGAGAGGGAGTTCTGGCTGATGAGTTGGGCGAATAATAATGAATTCATTATGGTTTAAATGCTAGGGTTCTAGTGGTTATATGGAGAGGAAGAAAAAAAGAGATGGTGGTTGTGATGCAGAGAGGATGAAAAGGAATAGCGAACTGCTTGAGGAATTTAAAATATTTGGTGAAATGGTAGATGTGTGAGAATTAGGGTTTGATTAGGATGAAGGGCTAGGATAGATTGGTTTGGTTCAGGGTGGAGAGCCAAGGTTCAGGATCACACCTGCTCAGATACCATGTTAGCGAGTACATTTTGGAATAATGTTGGGATTACTTCCACTAGGCTCAAATCCAACTACATATAGGTTGAGATACATAAGAGGCTAGCTACTCTAGCCTATATGAGACTAAAAGAAGTATAAACTAAATACCATATGGATATAAACCTATACAATGATATGACACTACAACACTTTTCTTAGCAGCCCTATGTTAATATGTGGGATTAGCTGATCGTACTACATATTAAGTCAGAAGTATATAATTTACAAAGGTTACCTTCAATATCTATATATCACAAGATATATATACTAACAGTCCTTATAGTTATCCCCTGTATCAGATAACAATTTGATGATTTTAATATGGTGCAAATTCAGGCTGCCATGTGTATGATTTGATTAGCAGACTTGCGTAAAACTATATTTTACAAGCACATGAATAGTGCACCATAACTATGACCATACATTGAATTAATCTATTGTGAAACTCGGCTCTGCTCCTTAAGAGCTCACTTGTGTCACGTAAGCTTATATCTAGAAAAGCTGAAGCCTAATTTTGACCTTAATCCTTATATAACCTTACCTCAACCTTTAACAAGTCATTCTCTTGCCTTAGCTCATTTACATCCCTAATCATGCACAGTCATGCCCTCAAACTACAAAATGTTTGTGTAATAAAATCGTTGAAAACCTGGTATTAAAAATTAGGATAGGCCTTGGATGACCAACCTTTCCAATCAGTATTATACTATGACATATAGAAAGAGAATAACAGTAATAACTACAACGCATGGACACAAAATAATCATATTATTCGCTGCAAAAAGTTACAACAACAAAACCTGCTGATCCATCTGCAAAATTATACTATTTGCTTCCTAAAATCAATCAATTGAAAGGATTTCTTTTTGCAATAAACAACAGACTATTTAGTGTATCAAAGAGAGAAGGAAATATTAGTCGATAGAATGAAGGTAAAGCAATGTCAAGAATAAGTTAAACCCATGAAAGCCATTTTACAGTAGTCACGCAAGCATCACATTCAAGTGCATGTCAACAATAGACAACCAATCAGTGAATTCCCACTATATAGCCCACTTACAGAATGACAATATAATAAGCTAAACCAACATTTCTCATACTTACACTTTTGGGGTTTGGATCAAGTATTCTATGTATCAGTGATTTGACACTGGGCGAGAACCAAGACGGACAAGAAAAATCAGCTGCAGTGATCTGAAAATCAATGGGCTAAAGATTAGTTTAAGAACATATAGTAACTTGAGAACTTGGAATTGGAAAAACACACAAACACACACACACAGAGACACACACATCAGCAGATGTTGAATGTTTGACGTTACTATGTGTATTTGCAAATCCAGAGGTACAGAAACCATATAATGTGGTGACTGAATCTTTGAGTAAATCTTATAAAAGCCAAATAACCTACGAATCCTTAATAGACCTAAAGCATACCATATTCTTTCACACTCCACATACAATAACCACATCTGCATCAACATAAGAGCCTCTTAATTTACACTACTTTTGAATTGAAGCAATCAACAATGTTTGACAGAATAACTTAATAGCAGATGCTACTTCTGATATCACCAATGCTCTCAACTTTGAACTCTAATAAGATTCGTGTTCAAGTATAATAGGCCTAGCAAGGTTATATTATCTGGTAAATAGTAAGAATAGAGCATTTATGTGCCATATTTTCTTCAAATGACACAAGCAGCCAACAAACAGTAACTAAGCTTAACAATCTCCAATAGATAAGTTCAATTCAAGTAGTATTTGCAATATTTTGTCAAACTAGTAAGGAAATTACCAACAAAATTATAAAGCAATAGCTTACAAGGTACATCTTAGAATGTTTGGCACACTTGGTAATCTGTAACATGGCTGCAGAAAGAAAACAATAAAGTTGCATGCTAAATAACTGAAGCAAATTATGTGAGCAATGTTGCCCTCTAAAGTATACAAAAAGGTCAACCTCCTATTAATAGAAATCAATTAGGGAATCATAAAAGAAGATACTGTTGATTGTGAGGGTAACAGATTCAACAAGTATAACTATGATAAAAGTGCACCACCGAAACCTGTCATGAGTAACTGAAGGAATCTGTAACTGAAGGAATGCGTATAGAAAAGTACCCTTCTGTACAAGGTTGGAAGGTCAAATTCCTCAAAAGGAAGGTACCCAGCCATTAAGACAAACAGGATGACTCCACATGACCAAACATCAGCTGCAGAACCATCATAACCTTCATTGCTGAGTACCTAGAATGGAAGACAACTAAACTTAACTACTTATGTATACCAATGATATTAGGTTCAGAAAGATAACATGGCAACTGGCAGAAACCAAATAGAAAATGGAGTTAGACAAAATCACACTTTTTCTCAATTGTGCCTCGAATCACAATAGAGAACCCAACCATATCAAATCCTATGTACAGCCATGGTTTTTTTTTTTTTGAAGTCCCTGACACTACACCAAATCTCCAGAAGTTTGGTGAAGCTCGAGGGTTAAATATTAATATCATTCCAACACCCCCCCCCCCCCCCCCCCCCCCCCCCCTCAGGTTGCATGCCCATTTTATGGGCTGAGAGCCGGATTCACATAACAGTATATCTTTTTGTAAAATCCATTTAAAATGCGTGTTACATAAGATTCAGGTGAAAGGGCGGAACCAGAAATTTGAGCTCGGGGGGAAGAAGGGGGGGGCTGCAGCCCTTGACTAGTTCCGCCTCTGTTCTGCTAGTTGGTTGCTCTGGTACCATGTTGGAAATTCTTCCAGTACTCCAAAACTCTACAGTTGTTGTGAGAGTTGAGGGTTACATATTTGTATTTTCTAACAATTTCGCAGGCATTATGAAGTTAGTCTACCTCCCCTAATGTGTAATGGAACCACAAGCCATATAAAGCATGTTACTGTGAGAGTTAATTATAGCCTACCCAACAAGAAAACAACCTGACTTCTTCAAGGTGTTGGCTAGAGGCATAAAATTGATATAAAACTACTGATGACATCCTGGCTCGAGCCACGGAGAGAGCTATCTATGCCAAAAGTTCAAAAAATGCAAAGGTGGGCCCCTGATGGAAGGGTGGCCTAGGGAGGATAGACTTGGACATCAATAAAAAAGCCTAAGCTATGGATTAACATTACTAGCAACATTTAGAGCATATCGGGAGAATATCTACACTAGACGAAAGGTGGAAGGGATGACCTAGTCAAGCTACATTGGAAACAATATGCAAGGTAACAGGAGCAAGAAGGATTGCCATGATCCAAGTTCAATATTCAACCTGACCACCTAGAAAGAAATTGGCTTTTGCAGGATGGCAGTTAATGTAACATAAGAAGAGCCCGAATGTTTTCTGACAAATTGGACAGATAATCAAATTTTCTAATTGATCCAAACACCATCTAGTAGGGTGTCAATCACAATACTGCCGATCTTTTTAAAGTACTGATTTGCCAGAGAATGACACCTATGAAATACACTGAAGAGGCAAGTTACTTTTAGACATAGAGTAAATATGTTATCGGCATTTATGAAAAAGGTGCCTGTATGATCTATATCGTGTTTGTATCCGTATCCATGCCCGTATCCCATAACCTTATCGTCTTAATCTATATTCATACTCGTGCAACATAGATAACATTATCACCTCTACTTGTTATGTTTATTCTTTTACTTTGCTCCTGCCATCAAACTTTTTGGAACGATTGTTAATATTTGGTTTTACAGAGACTAAATATCCAGCAGATTAATCTAAATTCATAAAAATGAAAGAGAGAAGATCCATCCCATCTTCACACACCCCCCCCCCCTTTTCTTCTCTCCTCTTCCCTCGCACCCTTCATTGGCGAATGCCACCCCTGCACAGTTCATCATAGAGTAGTGATCATAACCACCATCCATCCTCTCTCTTGCCCCACCCCAACCTAGTGGAGTTGGATCTACGAAAGAAAACATAGGCTGCTCATGGAGGAATGGGGGCAAGAGAAGAGAGTACAAGGAAAATTTTATATATTTCTTTTTAATTTTAGTATTCAAAATTTGAGATACAAAAGTGAGGGTAGGTATTGTGGTCCTAATGACTTCTCATAAAATTTAGCATTAAGCTAGTGAAGCCTGCTAAAAGCCTTGTTACTGCACCGAACTTCAAAGTTGTGATGAGGGCTGAGGATTAAATATTTATATTCTTCCAATAGCGTCAACAGAATATAATGCTGGGGTCCTCGAATAACCTCATAAACATCGGTTTTGGGGTGGGGGAAAGAAAGGGGGGGGGGGGGGGGGGGGGGGGGGGCCGCTTGTGAAGGGTTCCTAGTATTTATGCTTGAATTTAAAATATGTTTTTGAGTTGTAACATAATCTACTGTTGGTTCTCCAAATCTAATGAACCACTTATTGACAGTTAATGAGGCAAATGAGGACAACAGATTATCCAAACGTTTTGGACTCTCCACATACCATAAACCTGCATTTAGTATCTAGGATTTAATACCATATGTATTGATTGTGAGATTAGATCTTGTCCTTAACTGTACCAGCAAGACTTACTCCACTGAGAGCCTTTGTAGTGAGAAAAATACTAAAACGATATTTAAAGATAAGACGGAAAGTGCTAAATAGTTCTAAGCATCATGAGAACTGATATGTAGAGAGTTCGGTATGTCGACAATAAGCCATAAAAACTATGTTGATTCATTTATGGAGATTCTTATGCTCCATAGCCCACCCCATGCTGATGGGAGAAGTCTTGGCTGATGATGAGAATGATCATGATCATGAGAATTGCAAACAGTTTATTTTGAAAGGTCTAACATGATGAGATGCAAAAATTGGCATCAATTCTCTACGTTGGCAAGTTCAAAGAGGTCAGGTCAACTTATATAGTGTGTCCTCTATAGGTGCAAGCTTTTAAACCTTTCTTGGTAATTTGGTCTAATCAGCTAAATTTTACATAAGGTTGGAATGGGGCTCAACGTAAGGAAATGCATTTCTCACCTGGTTAGTTTTGGCATTAAAAAAAATAGGATCCATAACTTCAACTTCGGTTAAGATCCAAATATATACATTTGGGTTTGGATTGACTTGTCACACATGCATCCCAAAGTATAAAGATAAATTGTAGTAGACTATTAGTAAAACCAAACAAACTACAGACAAGGAATTGCGATAAATTAGGTATGATCAAAACCTCGAAGCAACTTCTCTATGTATTTTACATGGAGGTAGAACTTTGTAGACAATATTTAAAATATTTTTAGAGTGATCTAAAATTTATGACCTACTGCTGCATTATATATATATATATATATATATATATATATATATATATATATATTTCGGAAAAAGGGTAAATTTTATTCCACAATCATCTCAATAAGGTTACAAATATATATATATATATATATATATATATATATATATATATATATATATGGAAGGGATCGGGTGACACATACAATTTGACAACTAAAATAAAAATATAAAAAATAAAATATATATATATATATATATATATATATATATATATATATATATGGAAGGGATCGGGTGACACATACAATTTGACAACTAAAAAAATACGCAATCTCAACCGTACATTAATAGAAACTAATGGTTCAGGTCTATATAGAATATGGATCTCTATTAAATAGTGGGTTGTATTAATTAAGTGGGATGTTCAATTAATGTATTGTGATTGTTGGAAAAGGAAACTACCATATATAATTATAGTTAATGGCCACATTAGACAAATCTAAACCATTAGTGTCTATTGATGTACGGCTGAGATTACGTGTTTTTTTAGGTGTCACGTTGTATGTGTCACCCGATCCCTTCCTATATATATATATATATATATATATATATATATATATATATATATATATATAGAGAGAGAGAGAGAGAGAGAGAGAGTTCATTTCTCGTAATGCCCCTCCAAGTTTTGCAAATGACCTCTAGCCTAGTGGTTAAGAGAGATGCATGCGACCCGAGTGGTCAGGAGTTCGAATCCCAGTGGGAGCGATTCCAGAAACTATTTACCTAATTCCAAAAAAAAAAAATATATATATATATATATAGAGAGAGAGAGAGACCTGGTAAAAGAGCTTTATTGATGATAAAAAAGAATTACATCATTTAGCAATATATCACCATTTTATATTAACATGTACTTAGTTCCCTATCCCCTAGTTACCCAAAATGAAGTTGGCCAACTGGATTATAATTTTATTGAGCAAGATCGCTTGAGCCTTTGTAAAGTTTGTAACTTCTTCTTCTATTCTCCTAAAGAACCACTAGACCTTATCTTCTCTGCCTGGAATACCCTTCTGTAACCTTCTATTTTTTCTCTTGCCAAAAATGCCAGCATGTTGCATTTAAGGAGTATCTAGTTAGGGTGGCAGTATGAACCCTTCCTGTAAACTTGTTTATTATTTCCAAGCCTTTCTGTAGTAGAGAATACTCACTTTTAGCCTGCAGACCCATTCTTCTACTGCATTCATCCCAGATCTCCTTGGTATATCGACAGTTGAAGAACAAGTAATTTATGCTCTCTTCAGCAGCCTGACATTGAGTTCTTGTAAGATTACATCCATACCAAAACTCTCATAAGTCTATCTTTTCTAAGTAGTCTTCCTTTGATTGCTCTAAGAGAGCAACAGTTCATCTTTAAGCATCATTCTTTGTATCATATGATATTCCACCATGGGGCTTGATTAGTATGGTCGTTGATGAGCTTCCAGGCTTGGATAGTAAACTTTCCACGAATTGTACGCTTCCAACTCCAAGTATCCTCCAGCAAGTTATTAGGCTTCCAAGTTCCATATTTGTCAACATTGAAGTCCACATTGACGCAAGACAAGACCTAGAGGGGTGATCTATACGGAATTATGCAATAACTACAAACTGAAATTAGTGGAAGTTATTTGTAAATCAAAGATTCATAAAAATTTACCCAAATAACCCTAGAAGATCTCGAAGCAATCAATTAAATTAAGGATTATGGATTGAGTTTACCGGAGGATCACCAAGTTTCACTATGCAATCAAAACGGACCGCATTGTTCTAAAAGGCGGCCTAGGCCGCCGCCTAGGCACCGTCCGCCCGATGCCCGTCTAGGCGCCCACCTAGTCCCTGTTCCCACCCCCAACACGCACACGCCCGACTATGCATGTTTTTGGTTTTATCGACTTTTTCTACAATTTTGAGTGGGTTTTTTGGGGAAAAAATTGAACCGCCTAGGCAGGCTAGGCGCTAAGCGGCAGGTGTCTGTCCGACTAGCGCCTAGCGCTTTTCACAATCATGACGGACTGTATCTCGCTCTACGAACAACGAATCGATGCGTTTAAGCTTTGGTTCCGGGATCCGATGATCAACTTTGCTTCTGTTTTGATATTTGATCGCCAACTTTGTGGATGGTGAAGAAGGGCTGTGGTAGTTTGGTTAATGAAAGAGAGGAAGTAGAGGAGCTCTGGTGGGTTCTAATTGTACCAGAACTCACAATAAGGTGGGCGGGTAGGCCTAACAACAATGCAGAGTAGCTGCTGATTAGTTCAGCTTCTGGCCAGCAGCAGCCTCAACAACAGCAGTGGCTGCAGGCAGCAACAGCAACCACAACCCAGATCAGGTTTTGGTCCAGACCCGATGACAAGTTTCAGAACAAACTTTGAGTTGGGTGGTTGCACAGGAAGCCAAGTTGCATTATGCAATCAAAACAGACCGTAACTCGCTCTATGAACAACGAATCAATGCGTTCAAGCCTTCATTCTGGGACCGATGATCAACTTTGCTTCAATGTTTTGATACTTTATCGCTCACTTTGTGGATGGTGAAGAAGGGCTGTGGTGGTTTGGTTAATGAAAGAGAGGAAGTAGAGGAGCTCTGGTGGGTTCTAATTGTACCACAACAATGCAGAGTAGTTGCAGATTAGTTCAGCTTCTCTGGCCAGCAGCAGCCTCAACAACAGCAGTGGCTGCAGGTAGAAGTAGCAACCACAACCCAGATCAGGTTTTGGTCCAGACCTGATGACAAGTCGCAGAACAAGCTTTGAGTTGGGTGGTTGCACAGGAAGCCAACAATAAAGATGGTAGTTGGGGAAGGGTTTATGTGTAGGGTTTCAGAGAATAAGTAGAGTTGAATAAGAATAATAAGTAAAATTAAGCAAGGGTGTGCACCATAACTCAATAAATTTCTCCAATCTTCAATGAATAAAACTTAGAGAGTGCATGAGTTTATATAGACACGGAAGCCTTGGCCTCCAAGAAACTAATCCTTACAAGGAAACTAGCATGCCAATTATCATGTTTCCATATTTAATAAATCCTAATAAAAATACTAAATATAGCTAATCCCAAAAACCAACCATGTGCACCTATGTCCATAATTAAAATACCTGCATATGTAATTAACGCAAAAGTACCCACATAACACCCAAAAATTAAGCCAGAACTCCAAATTAACGAACTTGGATCAATACGATGGCCTCCAACACCATGCTCCTTGGCAGCAAACTTCACATTGGGCCTCGATCAACAGCTCTCATTCATGGAGGAGTATGAGCTCTAACCAAATCTACCTATGATTCTTCCCTGGGGCATCCAAGGGTCAAATCGTATAGAAGTATTTCTACCATCTGCAATTTTGATTTCTAGGCTTGTTAAAATTACTTCTATGTACTTCAGAATGTGCTTCCAAATTGTGGAAGAATTATTATCACTAGCCATGTTCCGAAAACATTTTCCCTTTTGGTATCTCTTGCTCATCCACTGTGCCCAAAGACTATCTTGTTTGAGGAATCTCCCAAAAAAATTCAAGTAAAATGCCTGTTCCATGTCATTCATTTTTCTTATACCCACTCCTCCTTCATCCTTGGATTTGGTGCTCTCTTTCCCAACTGATAGCATGTTACAAGTTATGCCAAAGACAATTAGAACAAGCTTTCTCTATTATCTTCATGACTCTTCTTGGTTGCTGAAAGAAAATTTGCAACCAGTAGTTGCAAGTGGCTGATATAATTGTCTTGATTAGCTCAATTTTCCTTACAAATGAGAAGCTCTAGCTTGCCAACCTTGAAGTTTCCTCTTGCATGCTTCCACCAGTTTTGCGCATCCTAGGGTGTTAAGACATCTTATGGATAAGGGAATGCCTAGATATCTAACAGACTAACAGGCAGAGAACCTTCATCTATTTAGTGATCTCTTTAAGGATATTCTTGCCCTTTCAATATCTGATGAAGAAAATTGTGCGTTGTCATTGCTCAGGGTTAAACCTGACCAGGGCTCTAGATTATCAAAAACTGTTTTGATGCTGAGAAGTCAGGACAAGTTTACCTTGGAAAATAGTAATACATCATCTGCATACAAAAGATGCGCATAGTGGGTTTGTTTTGTGTATAGGGCTTCCAGATTACCTCTTACGTCCTCAATGTCAACAAGAATTGGCCCAAATGGTCGTGACTTGAAGACATAAGATCCGGGAAACTGGTTCGGAGGTTAGAATACCCCTAGGCAAATTATGTCTTTAAATATTAGAAGGGGTGAACTGGGATACTCAGGTATGTGGTTGATTGAGAGCCAGAGTGGAGCTATCTATCCAGGAAAGAGGATCACGGTAACAACTGTTAGCCCGAGCTTAAGCCGGGCAGTAGGACATAGCCTTACTATTTCAAAAAATATATATGATTATAAACAAATAGTCATTATGGTGAAACTATCTAAAAGAAACACTGACCATAGATATAAAATCAAAGGTATTTTTCCATGGAATGTATGTAGCAACGGTGTAAACCTAGCTAAAGAATTTGTAAAGGGTACTAAAACTTACCTCTGGAGCAAGATAATTAGGAGTTCCACATGTCGTATGAAGAAGTACATTCCCCTTAACAAAAAGTAGTGATATTACAAGTCTACAACACAAAATTTGAGGTGAACAGAAGAATTATTCGACTTAAGGCCACAGAGAAGGTATTTATGCTTACTTGCTGGGGTAGAACACTAAGGCCAAAATCTGAAACTTTTAGGTTTCCTTGGGAATCGAGTAGCAAATTCTCAGGCTGCACATTGGATACAATCATCAAGGCCCAAACAACAATATTATAAGGGACGACTGGCCTAATCAAATTTTGTAATCCAGTTGACCTTCAAATCTCTGTGGAAGACACCTTTACTATGGCAATAATCCACTGCGTCAATAAGTTGTTGAAAATAACGCCTCGATTCACTTTCTTGAAGTTTTCCTTGGTGAACCTGCACAAATTAAACATCTGTGAAGAATTATAGAGACCGAACTATGTAAAAATTTACAAAGGAAAGATGGGGAGCCTAGTGTTTGAGACCTTTGGTGTGTTAGGGGATTATGGGCACAAGACCTAGGGGGCAGTTGAATGACCATCTCTTGATTGAAACTTGAAAGAAAAACTATGACAGGACAATAAATCCTATAAAAGAAATTGATTCTACAACTATTAAGTAAGGGAACTAGGAACTTGCCCGAGTCGAAGATGATGCAAAAGCATTGGAGATTATGCAGATACATGTTGAGAAAGAATATATATACATGAAAATCTTTAATTATGTTTCACTAACTGTCTGAGTTGTGTATGAGGAAGAGTCAAAGAGAGTGTTGTTGGTCATCTAATTATCAGGTGTACTTGATAACTTAGATATAGGGATCCATAAAAGCAAACAAAATAATCTTGCTATTTCTCTTCCTTGTTAAATCTCATATTGTTGGGTACCTCTAACCTTTACATGGAAATATTGGTTCCTAATAGTATTGTTAACATAGATTAGTAATCATATTAACATACTTTATTCATCTTGAAGGGACTTGGATAATATAGTAATCGGGCCAAACGGATAGCCAAATGGCATCAAAAAGATAGGTCTCTTACCTACCTGGATCGAATTTGAAATTAGTTGGATCAATGAGCATGACTTATAATGACCTGCTTGGAACCCTATCCATGGTTGGTCAATTATCTTACTAGTGTAACCAAGGTTGTAAAAGTCGCTAGGTATTGGTCGGACGGGCACCGGACGCCTAGCCCGCCTAGGCAGCCGCCTAGTTCTAGGCGGTTCCAAAAAAAAAGCTCAAAATTGCAGCAATTGTCCATAAAACCTAAAAACATGCACAGTCAGATGTCGGAAGGCACTAGGCAGGCAACGGCCTCCTAGCGGCTAGGGCCGATTTTTAGAACAGTGAGTGTTATACATCACTGTGTCAATAGAGCAGACAGAGAACTGAAATAGAAGAAAGAGGATAAACAAAATAGAGAACTATTATTATTATTATTCACCAATTTAACTGAATCATTTGGTTAGAAGACTTACTATCTTATCAAACAGTTCTCCACCTGTTACAAATTCCAGAATGATGTATATCTTGCTCTGGCTAGCCAAAACCTAATAAAATGCCAATATGTATCAGGAAGCACTTGTTGGAAGTAGTAGTGGAAGGAACACAAGAACATACAAATCTCATATACGTTTACAAAATCATCCTACCTCATGCAGCCTGACAATGTAAGGATGTCTAACAATCTTCATTATGGATATCTCCCTCTTGATCTGGCAACCAGCTCATTTTTAACGCAGCAATTTCAGTAATAGGATAAACGAATAAGAAATCATCAAATTTGTGTGAAACTTTGTGCAGGTCACAACCATTGATCTTTTTATATTCAAGTGAAGGCAACAAGCAACACTACTACCCAGCAAAAATACTTAAAACAATATCGGGAGTACATGACGACCAAACAAATACTCTGCATGACTAGTTTTACAAAGAAAACTCTACATACAAAATAAATAAGTCATTGGTGAAAGCCAAATAAAGTTCCAAAATTCTGCTGTATGTGAAAAATCGGTATTGCCTCTCCTGAAATCAACTATTCATTTTACAAACATGATTTTCCAACTAAAGAGTTGTTAGAAAAATATCTTTAGGTACCATTTGTATACTAGAATTACAGAAAATTTCATGTAGGAGACAAAAATTTGCGTAGAATATGATATTTTTGAAATATTTGTAATAGATGGCGCCAGATAAAAAATAAAAATAAAAACTTGGCGCCAGACACTGGTGCCAGAAACAAAAATGATATTAAAAAAAGCTCGGTGCCAGTGTCACTGGTGCCAAACTCAATTTGATTTTTCTTTTTTTGATTTTCTTGGTTTGATTTTTTTAGTTTGGTTTGATTTATCTTTTAGTTTGATTTGGTTTAATCTTCTAGTTTGATTTAATCTATTAGTTGCTTTGATATTATCTATAATATGGATAATAAAAAAACATTAGTTAATATTTTTTGTATATAATAATTTTATATTAAATAATAAATTTTATTATTATCTATATTAGTTAATATACAAATTAATATATAAAATAAATAGATATATATGTATTTATAAACAAATTAGTTTTTATATTTTTATTTATTTGTATTAATAACAAATTTCCTATAATATATATATATATATATATATATATATATATATATATATATATATATATATATATATATATATATATATATATATATATATATAGTAGAGATAATAACAAATTAATATACTAATTAATATAGATAATAACAAGCTAATATATTAGTATACAAAAAATATATTAGTAAAAATAAATAAATATATACAAATAAATATATTCAAATTAATTTGTATAATAACTGATACATTTTGTTATTATTCATATTAGTTAATATACAAAATACATAAAAATAAATAGTTATATGTATTTAAAAACAAATTAATTTGTATATTTTATTTATTTACTGTTTATATTTTTTAATATAAAATAACTAATATATTTTACTTATAAACAAATAAATATATTAAAATAAATAAAATATACAAATTATTTTTTTATAGATACATATATCTATTTACTTTATATATTTTGTACATGAACTAATATGGATAACAACAAAATCTATTAGTTATTATACGATTTAATTTGTATATATTAATTTAAATATATTAGTTTGTATATATTTATTTATATATTTGTATATGTTATTGTTATTTATATTTATTTGTATACCAACATATTAGCTTGTTATTATCTATATTAATTTGTTATTAGTTAATATTAAATTATTATATACAAAAAAAATATTAACTAATATTTTTTATTATCCATAGTATAGATAATAGCAAAGTAACTAATATACTAAACCAAACTAAAAGATTAAACCAGATAAAACTAAAAGATGAATCAAACTAAAGTAAAAAAAACCAAACCAAGAAAATCCAAAAAAAACAAATTGTGTTTGGCGCCAGGGACAGTGGCGCAGAAATTTTTTTTTTTGTTTCAGGCGCCAGTTACACTGGCACCTAGTTTTTTTTCCTTTTGTCTGCGCCATATCCTTTCATTGCAAATATTTCAAAAAAGTTCTGTTTTAAGCAAATTAGGTAAACTTTGTCACCCTATATGAATTTTTTTTGCTAAAATTAGGGTCAATAGAGAGAAAGAGAGCATAATTATAGCAAATTTATGTCGAACATTATAATACCAAAACCAGGAATCACTAAATGTATGATGACGTCGTTTCAGTCAAAACTTTCGAATTCCTAACCCTTTTCTACTTTTATCCAAGGTATCCAAATTCCTAGCCTTTTTCTACTTTTATCTAAGGTATCCGATTTCCTAGCCCTTTCTACATTTATCCAAGGTATGCAGTATCCATCGAGACCGATACATATTCATTGTATTGTGTCGATTTTCAGCTATCCCGATCAGATATCGATATTGGCCGATATTGACTTGTCCCGACAATGGGTTCTCTTTCATTGTCAATTCAACAAAGAAACTTTTCAAAAAGAGAAATACGGGAAAAAACAAGTATCAACACAATAATTGGATCGTGATGAAGATCGACATGCTAGATTGTATTTGTAGCCATTACCATCTGTCAAAGTTGTATATCGATAATTTCACAACATTTATCCATTTGAATATTATTCCATTCAAAACTATCTATTAAATTTGTATTTTGTCTAAAAGAAAAACTAAACAATAATATCTATTATGAGTGAATAATTCATTATATATATATATATATATATATATATATATATATATATATATATATATATATTGGAAGAAGACATTTTTTTTATTTTGTCCCGAAGGACTACAATCACAGCCCGAAGGCCTACAAAACCAGCATGTAGACATACAAACTCAGCCCGGAGGCTACATCCCTACCCGAAGGACATATCATGGCCCGACGGCCTCCTCCACCTGCAGCACATTTGCATCGCACCGCACCCGCACCTAGGCCGCACCGCACCTATCCAGATCGTATCTCGTCCGCTCCAAGCTGCACCATACCAAACTCATTTTAACTCTCACATCAAAGAACTTCAAGTGCTTCCCTCGTTGCTCGAACATGCAACCTCTGGAGGGAATATGCCTCACTCTAACCACTTGAGATAGAGGTCCTTGGCATTAATATATATATGTGTGTGTGTGTGTGGAAATGAGACATTCACACTATTAGTTGGGAACCACTTGAGCTAGAGGCCCTTGGCATTGATATATGTATATATTAATATGTGTGTGTGTGTGTGTAAATGAGACATTCACGCTATTAGTTGGGATGAATTATGTAGGCCTAAGAAAGAGGGAGGAGTTTGATAGCGACCATTGTCCTCCTCAGAGAAACGACGTACCTAAAATTGTTCTGGAGATTCAGCACTGGAAAGTCTCTGTGGGTTGATTGGGGTAAGGGTAGGTACTTCCCAAAATGGGACTAATGGTCGACTAGTAGCAACAACTTCTCGGTCACGGCTAAAGCGTTGTTGGCGACGAGACTCAGGGCTACGGTAAAGCTGACTAGGGTGATATGCTTAGGGGATCAAACCAGTATCTGGCATGATCCTTGAATCAAGCACACTAGTTTGATTGAGAGGGAGGGGTTGGCATGTTTATGAGTTGATAGAAACATCTAACAAGGTGAGTAGCCTTATCGACGAAGGAAAGTGGAATCTGCAAGACCGTTTGATAGAGACTGCTCATGCGGAAGACATTTTGTCACCCCCAGTTTTCAAGAACAGGGGTATTTTTGTCATTTTTTATTTTTGAATATTTTTGAAATTTATTTTATTATTTATGATATTGTTTTGGGGTTATTTGAGTCGGGTTCGAATTTCAACTCAATCCGACTTGTATCGGGGACCCGGGGTAGCTTTGACTCTAGTGGGACCAACTCATTAGTTAGACATGGCCCATATGACATTATTTTTAGTTAGTGGGTTAGACTAATTATTCATGGATAGGGTTGGTTTGATTAGAGACTTAAATCATGACTAAAATGGCCTAAACCTTAAACCCTTTTTCTAATTTTAATTAAATAAGTCAAGTGGGGGCTTTTAGTCATTTCTAATGGGGGACACCTATGCCATAGGTGGCCGGCCACTTTAGGGGGGGATAGGGATGAGCCATTTGATATTATCCACTCCATTTTCTCTCTCTTGTTCTTCCCCAAATTTTGAGAAGAGCCTCTATTCATTCCACCATCAAATCAATCCATTTCTCCACTCAATCCCTTTCTTTTCTTCTCTATTTCCATCAAGAGGAGGAGCTAGCTAGATTTGGGGAGCTTCGGAACTCGTTCGTGTCTTTTTGGAGGTCTCTACGTGTCGGTGTCGTATCGGAAGGAGTTTTCTTAGATTCGATCAACCCGGAGGTATAATCTCTTCTCTACTTCGTTCCTACATGCATTTAGGATTATTTTGAGCCCATAAGAATGACCCCCATGGTTGTATCTCCATTTGTGTCCATTTCGTGTCCATTTGGAGGTCATAGGAGTGTCCTTTGTGTTGTGTTTGTGTCCTAGTGGAAAACCCCCGATTTTGGACACATAGTGTTTGTGATATTTGTGTGAATGATTTTATTAGTGTTTTAATCTCAGATTTTTATATTGTTAGGATGTGTTCTTTATGGTATCATATTGTGTCATAATCTATATATATATATATATATATATATATATATATATATATATATATATATATATTGGTGTGTTTTTGTGTCTTGTATGTATTATGGGAGTGTGGAGATTTCGAGATAGAGGATGGGATTAGAGAATGGAGAGAGTGATTAGAGAGTGAGATTGAGAGGGAGATTGAGAGAGTAGAGAGTGAAGGATGGGGGGAGTGTCACTGCTGAACAGCAGCAGTAGGAGCTGTAATCAGTCCCCACAGGGACCTCTTTGATTTATTTTTGGCTAATTATAATGGCACATATCTTTTTGATCGGGGCTAGCCAGGATTAGGGCTAGCCAGGTTGGGAGGAACTTTTACTAGGGCTATCAAAATATTCCACTCAGGGGGCTGTCCAAAGCCCACAGACCCCCAAACCCAAAAAATCACTATCATTTCTAAATTTCACTCTCTCTCTTCACAAACCCTAGCTTTCTTCTTCTTCTTCTATCCATCTTCTTCTTCTCCGCCATTTCCATTCTCACATCTTCATCAAAACCCTAATTTTTTTCTCATCATCATCTTCTTCTTCTCCACCATTTCCATCATCACCATCTCCATCAAAATCCTAGTTTCCATCTCTTTCCCAATTTCGATGGCATCCAAAAAATTAAATAAACCCTAAAATGTATGAAAATAAAGGTTAAATACTTCTTTTCTCACAAAGAATGCATGAAAATAAATCCTAAAATGCATACTTCACTCTATTATCAAGATTGAAATAAACCCTAACATGTTTTTTTTTCATTCGGAAATGTCGACTTTAGGACTGCCAGAAATTGTGGCAGTCCTAAAAGGAACTTGCTGTACAACAAGTTCCTTTCAGGACTGCCTCAATTTCTGGCATTCCTCAATATGTCTAGGACTGCCAGAAATTGTGGCAGTCCTGTTGTAAAGCATGTCCCTTTCAAGACTGCCACAATTTCTGGCAGTTCTTATTACTTCTAGGACTGCCAGAAATTGTGGCAGTCCTGTTGTACATCGAGTCTATTTCAAGACTGCCACAATTCCTGGCAGTCCTCATTAATTCTAGGACTGCCAGCAATTGTGGCAGTCCTGTTGTACATCGAGTTTATTTCAAGACTGTCACAATTTCTGGCATGCCTCAATACTTCTAGGACTGTCAGGAATTGTGGCAGTCCTGATATGAACCCAATTATTCTACAACTAGGATTTCTTCCATAGTTTTCTTCTACAACTAGGATTTCATGCATAATTCTTCTATTAATAGAGAAAAATTGGTTAATAGACTAATAGATTAATAGATTTGATAGATTTGATAACCCAATTTCTTCTACAACTAGGGTTTCATCCATAATGTCCAAACAAGAAGAAGAAAAATAAAGTAGGGTTTGGAGAAAGAGATCTGAGAAATTAGAAGAGAGCAAAAAATCAAAATAAACTAGGTTTACAAAAATTGATGTTCTTGTTCTTGTTTTTTTTTCTTCTTGTTCTTCTTCTTCTTGTGAGGAATGGAGAGTGAGAAAGAAAACAAAAATTATAACACTTATCTTTTATACCTACCACTTGGATAGTCCTGAGTAATTTTTTCAGTGACAAACTTGTAAATAATGGAAAACTAACACTTGGACAGCCCTGATCAAAATGTGTTGTGCCCTTATAATTTACCTTTATTTTTTGATATTTTTGCATTGGTGATTGTTGATTTGGTTTTTGATAGACGAGATTTTGTGTTGGTTTCGTGTCCGTGTCGGACACGTAACAGTTTTTATTTGCAAGTGTTGTTGTGCCTTAAGAGATTTTTATTTTGCTAAAAAAAATTTTGGAAGTATTTGAGAGGGATTATTTTCTGCATGTTTTTTTTGGGATTGCTTTGTTTTAATTTCGAGGACGAAACTTTTTTAAGGTGGATAGATTTGTCACCCCCAGTTTTCAAGAACAGGGATATTTTTGTCATTTTTTTATTTTTGAATATTTTGAAATTTATTTATTATTTATGATATTGTTTTGGGGTTATGTGAGTCGGGTTCGAATTTCAACTCTAGTGGGACAGGGATGAGCCATTTGATATTATCCACTCCATTTTCTCTTTTGTTCTTCCCCAAATTTTGAGAAGAGCCTCTATTCATTCCAACATCAAATCAATCCATTTCTCCACTCAATCCCTTTCTTTTCTTCTCTATTTCCATCAAGAGGAGGAGCTAGCTAGATTTAGGGAGCATCGGAACTCGTTCGTATCCTTTTGGAGGTCTCTACGTGTCGGTGTCGTATCAGAAGGAGTTTTCCTAGATTCGATCAACCGGGAGGTATAATCTCTTCTCTACTTCGTTCCTACATGCATTTAGGATTATTTTGAGCTCATAGGAATGACCCCCATGGTTGCATCTCCATTTGTGTCCATTTCGTGTCCATTTGGAGGTCATAGGAGTGTCATTTGTGTTGTGTTTGTGTCCTAGTGGGAAACCCCCAATTTTGGACAATAGTGTTGTGATATTTGTGTGAATGATTTTATTAGTGTTTTAATCTCAGATTTTTATATTGTTAGGATGTGTTCTTCATGGTATCATATTGTGTCATAATCTATATATATATATATATATATATATATATATATATATATATATATATATGGACACATATATACATATAACAAATGATATATATATATATATATATATATATATATATATATATATATATATATCATTTGTTATATGTATATATGTGTCCATATATATATATCTATATATATATATATATATATATATATATATATATCTATATATATATCATTTGTTATATGTATATATGTATATATATATATATATATATATCATTTGTATATATGCATATAATATATATATATGCATAATACAAATGATATATATATATATATATATATATCATTTGTTATATATATATATATATATATATATATATATATATGGACACATATGATATAATATATATATATATATATATATATATATATATATATATATATATATATATATATATATATATCATTTGTTATATGTATATATGTGTCCATATATACTATATATATATATATATATAACAAATGATATATATATATATATATGTATATATATATATATATATATATATATATATATATATATATTGGTGAAAAAAAAATATATATATATATATTGGTGAAAAAAAAAAATATATATATATATATATATATATATATATATATATATATATATATATATATTGGTGTGTTTTTGTGTCTTGTATGTATTATGGGAGTGTGGAGATTTCGAGATAGAGGATGGGATTAGAGAATGGAGAGAGTGATTAGAGAGTGAGATTGAGAGGGGGGGGGAGTGTCACTGCTGAACAGCAGCAGTAGGAGCAGTAATCAGTCCCCACAGGGGACTGATTTCAGCAGTAACTGTAGCAGCATATGCTGCTGCATTAGCAGCAGTTTTAAGGGAAGGGGGGGGGGGGGGGGGGGGGGGACAGCCCCTTAGAGTACAGCAGCAGTAGCAGTATACACTAGCAGTGTAGGAGGGGGAGGGCAGCCCCATTGGGAAGCCATGGACAGCCCATTACAACCACCATTTCACCCATCCAATTGTTCATTCATTTTTCCCTTCATTCTTCCATAAATTCATCCATCCATCTATCCATACTTCATCATTCACCCATTAATTCTTCCTTTCATTTTCCTATTCCATTCATTCACTAAATCAATTCATTCATTCACCCTTCCAAACATTCATTCATTCACTCACATATCCACTTACCTATACAAATTCATTCATTCACCAATTCATTCATACATACACTCATCCACTCAATTCATTCATTCACCCATTCCATTCATTCACTCATTCATTCATTCATTCAAATTCCCTTTTCATTTCACCCTTCCATATACATCCATATCTTCATTCATTCCACAAATTCCTATACCAAATTCAGTCCCATATGGTTGTTTTGGGGTTGTGTGGGTGTGATGTAGTTAGCTAGTGTTTTAGAAGGTTAAGATAAGGTATTGTTAGGCTATGATAGTAAGGTAATGTGAGGATAACCAACATGTGTCATAAGATGGGTTAGATGAGCTAGGTACTAGGATTTTATGGTTGGTAATGTTTAGGTAGGTTAGTGTCTAGCTATCCTAGGAAGCCTAGGTTAGTATTCCAAGGTTAGAGTGGTTTACCTTGGTATGTGCAAGGTATTGGTATTTACCTTGTGAAGGGTAAATGTAGGTAATGAGGTATAGTTAAGGTATTGAGTTTGACTTCTAAGATGGGCTTAGAAATATGTTGTCTTGGTAGGTAATGACTAGATGAGGGTAGTTTAGGCTAGTCTTGACCCCCGTTGACAAGAGTTGACTTTTTGACCGAAAGTCAACTTCAAGTCAACGCTTGACCTAGAATCGACCCAAAACCAAACCAGAGTTGACCAGTTGACTGAAAGTCAACTGTAAGTCAACATTTGACTAGTTTGACCTAGGATTGACCCAGGGTTGACTCAGTGTTGACCAGAGTTGACCAGAGTTGACTTTTTAACCAAAAGTCAACTGTAAGTAACCCTTGACCCATATTGACCTAGTTTGACTTGGATTGACTTCATGTGACCTTGTTTGACCTTGGTTGTCCTAGTGTGACCTAGTTTAGCTTGGTGTGACTTAGTTTGACCTAGTTTTGACTTAGACTTGCATATCATGACTAGATTAGCTTTCCTTTCATTATTAAACCCTGTTGACTCATGGCATCTCATCTTTAGGTCTGTGATTACTCTGAGCATCTGTTCACCTTATCAGCTCAGGACCACAGGCGAGTACATTCACTGATAGTTTTTATTGTCTTGATATATGCTATATCCGATTCAGTTGTAGTGTCTTACTCGATTTCCAGTCACGATAGTTCACGGACTAGTATATGTTAGATCATGACATGAGATGTTATTCCTGGACTTTCTTGGTATATTGGTACGCGATATTTCTTATTTTTTGTACTGTATAGACATCGATTTGGGAGTGGGCTGGCCCCCTGCTTTTAAATCCCGTGTCATGACGTGTCATGTCCAGATCTATTATACTATTCGGGGGTGGAGAATTATTAGGGGCTATGTGATCAAAGCCTCATGTCACTATATTCATGTGCTTGTGCCACTCTCACCTCACGTAGGGTGTAGCGAGGTCTTATTCATGTGCTCGTTATCCAGGTTGGCCGGCATGACCCTTTCCAGATTTCCATGTGATTGTCGGGCCAGTGGATAGCCTGTCCCGTAACATTTTCCAAGCCGATCACATAACGCTCTAATAATCTAATAATTCAAGTCACATTTTTATATTTATTTATCATAGGAGGCTAAGTTCTGTTCGGGAGAAGGGTTACAACCCCGGTCCTTGTTTGGTTTAAGGGTTGTAACTCGGCTTCCGAATAGTTCCCTAGTCATCCTATATATATATATATATATATATATATATATATATATATATATATATATATATATTGTCGTCCTACTAAGTACTCACATCTTGATATATATTTCCTGTTGATTTTGTCTCGTATTTCACATATTCTACATGCTCTTATGGTATAGTTTGATTGGAGGCTAGGTTCTGTTCGGGAGAAGGGTTACAATCCCGGTCCTTGTTTGGTTTACGGGTTGTATCTCGGCTTTCGAATAGCTCCCAAGTCATCCCATATCTTTGTCTTGTATTTCATTATACTGTCTCTTATAGAATTTGTCAATTCATATGGAACTGCTGTTAGTATTTGTACTTGTCCATTTTTCTGACAGGATACCGTTGACATATTACAGATGTTTCTGAGGCAGGTTGCTCGACCTACTATGGGGTCGAGACAGATGGAGACTTAGGCCAGGACTGTGGCCTATTAGTTGAGCCACTAGACTTTGCATACCCAGAGTAGTATAGCTTAGTTAGGTTTGTCTGGACTGCGATCCAGCTTTTGTTTTAAACTGTAGTAGCTTATATTTATATTTTGTGACTCTGTGATGTTGTTTGTTTCTCTCTAGCTGTGTTGGATGTTGAACTCATTTCCTGTTTTCACATCTATCATATTTCCTTTCCGTGCAATCTATCTTAGTTTTATCTTGTGATTGAGACTGTATTTGCTTTGCTGTCACCTCCATTCGGAGTGTATATACTGTACAGGTACCTTTATACTGTTTAGTTGTAGTATTTGTAGACGACCTATACAGCGTTCTACCGTCGATTCTGCGGCGTAGGCTGGACGTAACCACGTACTCGTGCCCCTAATCAGGGTGCGGATTGTGACACGTTTGTGCGGTAGAGATTGATCGGCAAGGGATGGAAGACTACTAGGTTTGGAAAGACATGGAGAGCGTGACCTTCAAGTTCAGTACGGCTTTGAACCAAATCATGACCTACCATAAGGAGGTAGAATGGGCGGAGGTGGTTTGGACCAAAGGGACGGCAGTCAAGAACCCTTTGTACCTATACAAAATGATCAAGTACAGACTCCTTACACGGGACAGACTAACCAAGTTTGGCATTCCTTGTGAGGATATTAAGTGTTGCTTATGTGGAAGAGAGGACGAGTCTAGGGATCATCTGTTTTTTTAGTGTCTTTGTCTGGGATAATTGGACTGTCCAGAGGTCTAAAATTGGCCTTCCCACCCTGCATGATAGACGTCTCTCCTCTATTTTTAATGATGTTAAAGCTAAGAAGGGTAATGGAGCTATAGAGGTTACCGGCGGCTCAGAAAAATCTTTGGGACGGTAATCTGGCATGTGTGGAGGAAATAAAATCTACGTATTTTTAAGGGGCTCCCCCTTAGTATTTTGTGGTACAAAGAAATATAGATGCTGACATAGATATTCTACACCCTAGATGACCTATTTTGTAATCCGGGCTAGATCGTTGTTGTAATGATCGTGTTTATCTATAATATTTACCTTCTTCGAAAAAAATATATATACTTTTCTAGTTTTTAATATACCTTCTGTCATCTTTTGGTTTTAACTTCGATCGGAAACTGCCACACAGCTGCTACCTATACCCATAAGAAGGGTACAAAACCGATTTCAAAAGCATGAAGTTATGAACCTTTATCTAATTCCAAGATTTCAAGCAAGTAGTGTGTTCGGGGAATTGGAGCTCCTAATTCCTAAGAATCAAAGTTGAGTTCGCAGTTGTCAAATAGGCTTATGTCAGGACTGCGAGGAATTAGTTGAGATATTCAGGACTCCCAATAATTAGCTAATTCCTGAATCCCCTAACTTTGCATACAATTGTGCAATAAAGTAAGTTTCAATCATGACATCAATGCATAAGTTTGTACCAGAAATAGAATTCTAGATTGAACGGATTTAAATGTAATGATGGCTTCAAATTCAACTTAGTATGCGGAGTCGTGAAGTCAAAGCATGCTGGCAACCACATCTTTTCTAGTTAATTACTGGAGTATTTTCAGTTCTATCACAGATCAAAACATCATGGCAGCAGAGAGAGAGAGAAATAAGACCTGCTTGACCATCTTGTTCTTGAGGACGGTGGACTTGGCGAGGACTTTCATGGCGACGCTCTCCCCCGTCTCCGTGTTCCTCGCGAACTTCACCTTCGCGAAGTTCCCCTCCCCGAGCGTCCTCCCCACCTCGTACTTCCCCACCCTCTTCATCGCCCCCCTCCCCTCTCACCTTCAACTTCGCATTATTTCTCAAAATCCCAAATCCCAACAAACTCCGGAGAGGAATTCTCTCTTATTGGAAGAAGAGAAACAGCTAATTCCCAAAAAGAGAAAGAAAAAAGTAGAAGAAATTGTGCAGATTCTAAGCGGCCGCCGTTCTACCGTCTACGGGCTATTCACATGTGATGTAGGTAAAAGACCCGCACATCCGACGTCATTTACAAGTAATATAGCAAACGGACTGTTTCTAAAGATGCCGTCTCAATTTAAACAAGTTGCATACTTACATTTAGGGCCTGTTTGGTTCGGCCCAACTGAGCTGAAAGTGGGGACTTTTGGAGGGTTTCACCGGATCTGAAGGGAGTTTCATTGTTTGGTTCGGCCGAGTAAATGGACTTGAAGTCCATTGATTGGACTGTGGAGCAGTCCCTGTCTCCTCCGAAAACCCCCATTTGAGTTCCGTCCCATTTTTGCTTGAAGTCCATGGAACTGGAGGAGAGAGACTCTTGATCTCCCGAGAAGTGGTTGCTGTCGAGGAGTTGGGTCCGCTCTTCCGCTGTCCTCTGCAGATCTAGTGGTTTTCCTCCCTAATCTAGTATTTTTTTTTCCCGGATCTAGTAATTTTCTGCTCATTTCTTCCCATTTTTTTTCCGATCTAGTAATTTTCTTATAGATCTTCCATTTCTTTTAATATTTGCCTATGGATCTGTCATTTTCCCCCGAATCTAGTGATTTTCCTCCCCAATATCTGTCGATTTAGTTTTTTCTTGTATAAATCCGTCATTTTGTTATAGATCTGTCAATTTTCTCATTTTTCGACCAAATTTCATATGGCAAATAATTGGAAATTGGACAGCTCAACTCGGGAAAAAAATGGGAAAAAAAATCACTAGATTCGGGTATATTGGCTTATGGATCTGTCATTTTCCTCCGAAAAATTTGGGAAAAAAATCAATTAATTCTAATATTTCATATGGCTTATCGATTTTATTTTTTCCTGTATAAATCTGTCATTTTGTTATAGATCTGTCAAATTTTCCATTATTCGACAAAATTTCATATGTAAAAAATGGAAAAAAAATTGGGGAAAAAATCACTAGATAATGGGTCGATCTGTCAAATTTTGTTATGGATCTGTCAATTTTTTTACATATGAAATTTTGTATCGTATGTTTATAGTGGGTCGATTTGGTTGGAATGGAAAAAAATATTGGGATAAATATTGGAAAAAAATAATGTTTATAGGGTTGCCCGAGAGTACATTTTCCATCGGGCATGGCTAGATAATTTCATGCAAGACAAGTAGTCTTGTAGCAATCGACTGCATTTCCTATCTTTGTAGCATGCTGCTATTTTCTGTTAATTCACTGCTTCATCTATGCTTTTCATATCTTTGTAGCATGTCGTTCTACGTTGTTTTGAAAGAAAGAAAGCCAGGGGTGTACACAAACTGGCCTGAATGTCACATGCAAGTGAATGGGTTCAAAGGCGCTTGTTATTTCAAGTGCCGAGATTATGAGGAGGCAATGGGTTACTTCCACTCTAATTACAAGGATGAACGATGTGGAAATAAGGGGGAAGAAGTGCGCAATGGCCACCCATGGGCCATTATTGTCACTTTGGGTTTTCTAACATTACTTGTATCGATTTTAGTATGCATCTCTTTTATGTAGTACCAACTTATTTGTGTAGACCCAAGTTCTTTTTGTCTGCACCTATAATGTAATGACAATGTAATGACAATGGGTATGTACTGTTTGGGTGCAGGAGTTGTCTTCGAATGAGCTACGAAGGTGCAACCTAATTACAAGCTAAAGTTGGTGGCCTCCCCTACCAATGTGGTGATGGACGGAGGTAGCCAACTTGTAGCCTAGTTTTAGACCATGATGAGGAAGGTGCAACCTTTGAGTCTAAAATGCTATGTCGGTCCCGACAACACAAATGAGGAAGTTGCCCCACGATGAGAACCAAAACTTGATGGCCTCCCCCACCAATTTGGTGATGGATGGAGGTAGCCAAGTTTTTAAATTGGCGATGATGAGTGGGATGGTGAATCCTTTGAGCCAATCACTTTTTTTCAGTCTCCAGTATCAAGTTTTTTTTACTGATTTCAGTTTTGGGCACTTTAATTTCAGTTTTGGGTTAATGATGAGTTTTGCTTTCTTGAAATCTTATATATGGGCTGTGATGAGTTTTGCTTTCTTGAAATCTTATATATGGGCTGTGATGAGTTTTGCTTTCTTGAAATCTTATATATGGGCTGTGATGAGTTTTGCTTTCTTGAAATCTTATATATGGGCTGTGATGAGTTTCAGTACCTCCTACTTATGGCCTATGCTGACTTGTGTTTCTTTGTGAAACAAATAATGATATTTTGGGCTATGATGACAATGCATAACTTGGTGACTTCAATTTTTCCTGAAACTGACTTGTGTTTCAATGTGAAACAAATAACAGTACATGTTCCCAGCAATATGACATGTTCCCAGCAAATATGGTACATGTGTCAATTTTATGTTACGCAGGAATTTACATTTTTTATATGTTCTTCGTATGATGATATTTTCGAAGAAAAATTTGCTACATTCTGAGCCCATAATGTTCTCCTGAACAAGTTTTAATTATTTTCAGATTTCATACTCTGAGCCCATAATGTCCTTGTGAACAAGATCTTGTTTCGTTGTATCATATTGCTGGGAACATGTCATATGGCTGGGAACATTTCCCATTGCTGGGAACATGTAATATTTGCTGGGAACATTTAAATATTTGCTGGGAACAAGTCATATTTGCTGGGAACATGTCATCTTGCTGGTTTTCTATGTCATATTTGTAGGGAACATGTATCATATTTGCAGAGAACATGTATCCTACTTTGCTACATTCTGAGCCCATAATGTTCTCCTGAACAAGTTTTAATTATTTCCATTCTTCATACTCTGAGCCCATAAATTCCTTGTGAAGAAGATTTTGTTTCATTGTATCCTATTGCTGGGAACATGTCATATTTGCTGGGAACATGTATACTTGCTTCAATTATTTTCAGAATTCATTGTGCTATTGTGTTCTCCTGTGAAGAAGATTTTGTTTCATTGTTCCATTATGTTCTCCTGAACATGTTTCAATTATTTTCAGAATTCATACTCTGAGCCCATAATGTCCTTGTGAACAAGATTTTGTTTCATTGTATCGTATTGCTGGGAACATGTCAGATTGCTGGGAACATTTCCCATTGCTGGGAACATGTATACTTGCTGGGAACATGTATCATACTTGCTGGGAATATGTCGTATTGCTGGGAACTTGCTGGACATATCATATTTGCTGGATACGTGTATCATAATTGATAGGAACATGTATCATATTTGCTGGGAACATGAATACTTGCTGAGAACATATCATATATGTTGGGAACATGTGTTCATTTCTGGGAACATGTATCATATATGCTGGGAACATGTCATCTTGCTGCGAACATGTATCATATTTGTTTGGAACATGTATCATATTTGCTGGAAAAATATAATCGTGCAATTTGCTGGGAACATGTCAATTTGCTGGGAACATGTCATCTTGCTGCGAACATGTCAATTTGCTGGGAACATGTTTCATAATTTTTTTCGGTTGTGAAACCGTTTCTCTGCTGCCAAAATCGGTTGGAAATGTTGAAAATTTATTTTTGGGTAACCTTACCATTCTTCATGAGGGTGATTATATCACTTGCAATGTCCTAACCAAACACACAAAGTCCATCAACGCCACTTTCAAGTGGTCATCCAAACAAACTACACTGTAAGTGCCCACTTGCGGGGGGACAAAAAGTTTGCCAACCAAACACTTTTTGGAAGGTGGAATGTATTGTAACTCAAATGAGTTACAATCCCATGAAACTCCCACTTTCACACTTTCATGCACCTACATCCAACCAAACAGGCCCTAATTACTTACATGTCTTTGTCACTGGCCTTGTGTGGCCCTAACCGGACCAAGGTCCGTCCAGTCAAATCTGATCTGGCGGATCTGGGCTGTTGGAATTATCCAATAATTATGGACTACAAAACCAAAATTAATTATATTGTGCTATCTAAATAATTAAATCTAATTAAAGTAATCTAATTATAAATTGGCTTCAAGCATTATTGTGATGAAAATAATGTGTAGATACCAAAGATAAATCTAATTTGATGAGAGACCAAATTAGAAATATCTAAAACCCAATATATATATATATATATATATATATATATATATATATATATATATATAGGGTTATGGTCCCCAACTCATACAGCCACCAAATAGAGGGTTTTCTCTTTTCTCTTCTGTATCCTCATCAACAAAGAGAGAAACAAAGATTTCATCTTTAGTATTAAGGGTCGTAGCGAGTTGGAAGATCGAACCGCATAAAAAAAATCTTCCCTTCAACATCCATCAAGCCAAGCTATGGATCAGGTGAGCTTTCGCATTTATTTATGGTATTCATCTCATGAATCAACGGACATAATTTACATCAAGTGGCATCAAAGCACGTCTTGTAGCTAAAGGCTTTATTCAAAAGGAAGGAATTGATTTTAAAGAGAATTTCTCTCTGATTTCTTCGAAAGACTCTTTTAGAACAATCATGGTACTTGTTGCACATTTTGATATTGAGTTACATCAAAATGATGTCAAAACGATATTTCTCAATAGCTACGTTGACGAAACAATTTATATGGTGCAATCACAAAACTTTGTGTTGGGAGATCTAAAGAATATGGTTTACAAATTGTCAAAATCTATTTATGAACTCAAGCAAGCTTATCGTCAATTACACATTTCACCAAATGGTTACCTTGTTTGGTTTTGAGATAAACGTTGTTGAAGATTGTGTGTATCACAAATTCATTGGGAGTAAACATATTTTTCTGGTTCTGTATGTTGACGACATATTGCTTGCCACAATGACATAGATATGTTGCATGACACTGAGAAATTTTTATCAAGTAACTTTCAGATGAAAGATTTTAGTGACGCATCGTTTGTTTCAGGAATCCAGATACACCAAGATCATTCTCGAGATATTATTGGATTATCACAATGGAGCTATATCGATAAAGTGCTTAAAAATTTTTGGCATGCAGGAATGCAAACCAGGTGACACCATTGTCTCTAAAGGAGAAATGTTCAGTCTCAATCGGTGCCCTAAAAATAGCCTTAAAAAAATATACAATAGCTTACATGTTCATCAAAAATTTTGGAGTTTCATTTATGCTTAAACGTGTACGCGTCAGGATATTGCGTACACAGTTGGGATGTTAGGCAAATGTTTAAGCAAATATGGGATGGATCATTGGATAGCAACCAAATGGGTTACTTAAGTAATTTATAGAGAACAAATGATTATATGCTCTTTATAAGAGATCAGATAATTTTGGAGATCATAAGGTATTCCGACTCCGATTTTGCTGTATGCCATGGTAGCAGGATCGATCCACATCATGTTATGTTTATCTATTGGCTGGTGGAGAAATATCTTGGATGAGTGTCAAACGGACACTCATAACTTTGCTACCATGACAACAAGGTTTATAACATGTTGTGAGTCATCCAATTAGAAAATATTGTTGCAAAACTTTGTCACATGGCTGCGTAATATTTCAATAACAACATAAGCTTGTTTGCCATTAAAATTTTTTTGATTGCAATTTCAATTACAAACAGAACAGTGTTACAATATAGGACTTAGATGTAGTCCTAGGAGTACACTTTTGTTTATCTGGGTCCTTGTGTCGATGGAGCGAGTGGTAATGCGTTGACTCCGTTGACGATCCGACGACGGTTTTCGGTTTTCTGAAGGTCTGAGTTGCTCTGGGTACTGGAGCTTGCGGAGAGAAAGAAGACGTTGAGTGTCTATGTATTTCTGTCCCTCTGTGTGTGTGTGTAGTTGTGTGGAAGAAGGAAATGATCCCTCTATTTATAGCTTGCAGGCTGGCTGCTCATGCGCACATATGTAGGATGTGCCTGTACGTGGGGACGTCACGTGGTTGAAGCTGCGGGAGGCGCATGGATGATGCACCATCATTCGTGGGTTGAATCCTTCATACTGCTTTTGTGGGCTGGCACGTAGCAGGGGAGAGGATCTTTCAGTTGCTGAGATCTTGGGTGATTAGCACCCCTTCATAGGCTGAACTGAGTCAAAGGACACGTGGCGCATGTCCGTAGCTCAAAGATCTCGGATTTGGTGGAGAGCGATCTGACAGGATGCGCCTGGGATTGGGCGTATGAGAAGACTTTGGCTCGTAACCTTCAAGAGTCACGAACCGGTCTGGGCGTACGTCTTTTGAGGCGTATGCGAGTCTTCGGACGCATGACTGCGGAGGCGCATGCGAATGGTCGATCGGCTACGTAGCTTGTAACCGCCAAAGGAGAGTAATAATAACGCTGACGTCAGCGGTGCTTCGTTTTCTGTAAAAGCTGTTGCTGCTCTGTCATCGAGGCATGGTTGTTGTCGTGTCAGACTTCAGCATTTAATATTCTTGACGGGTGATGGGCCTTTGAGTGGGCGCATTGATCTGCGTTCCACTAGGCGCATGGGGACGCGTGGGGCGTATCCCTATGAGGCACTTGGTGCTTGTCATGACCCGCACCCTGATTAGGGACACAAGTACGCGGTTACGTCCAGCCTACGCCGCAGAATCGATGGTAGAACGCTGTATAGGTCATCTACGAAAACTATACTAAACAGTATAAAGGTACTTGTACAGTATATACACTCCGAATGGAGGTGACATAGCACAGTCTCAATCACAAGAACAAACTAGGATAGATAGCACGAAATAGAAAGATGATAGATGTGAAAACGAAAAATGAGTTCAACATCCAACACAGCTAGAGAGTAACAAACAACATCACAAAGTCACAAAATATGAATATAAACTACTACAGTCTAAAACAAAAGCTGGATCGCAGTCCAGGCAAGCCTAACTAAACTAACTACTCTAGGAGTGCAAAGTCTAGTGGCTCTACTATCAAGCCACGGTCCTGGTCTACTCCATCTAACTCGACCCCATAATAGGTCGGACAATCTGCCTCAGAATCATCTGTAATATATCAACGGTATCCTGTCAGGAAAATGAGCAAGTACAAACACTAACAGCAGTTCCATATGAATTGACAAATTTTATAAGAGACAGTATAATGAAATACAAGACAAAGATATGGGAAAACTTGGGAGCCATTCGAAAGCCGAGCTACAACCCGTATACCAAACAAGGACCGGGGTTGTAACCCTTCTCCCGAACAGAACCTAGCCTCCAATCAAAGTATAGCATAAGAGCATGTAGAATATGTAAAATACGAGACAAAATCAACAGGAAATATATATCAAGATGTGAGTTCTGAAAAGGACGACAATATATATATATATATATATATATATATATATATATATATATATATATATATATATATATAAGATGACTTGGGAACTATTCGGAAGCCGAGTCACAACCCTTAAACCAAACAAGGACCGGGGTTGTAACCCTTCTTCCGAACAGAACTTAGCCTCCTATGATAAATAAATATAAAAATGTGACTTGAATTATTAGAGCGTTATGTGATCGGCTTTGGGTAAGTGACATGACAGGTTATCCACTTGGCCCGACAATCACATGAAAATCTGTAAAGGGTCATACTGGCCAACCTGGATAATGAGCACATGAATGAGATCTCGCTACATCCTACGTGAGGTGAGAGTGGTGCAAGCACATGAATATAGTGACACGGGACTTTGATCACATAGCCCCTAATAATTTCCCCATTTTTGAATAGTATAATGGATATAGACATGACATGTCATGACACGGGATTCCATAAGAGGGTAGCAAGTCCCCTTAGGAATCGGTGTCTATACCAATACATGGAAATAAGACAGAAAATATACCAATATACCACAAAAATCTAGGAACAACATCCCATGTCATGATCCAACATATACTAGTCCGTTAACTATCGTGACTGGAAATCGAGTAAGACACTACAACTTAATCGGATATAGCAGATATCAAGACAATGAAAACTATCAGTGAATGTACTCACCTGGTATCCTGAGTATCTGAAGAGAATCTACTGTCCGAGGAGTGGTGTCTGTCTCCTATAGAACAGTACAAGTCACTACATATCTAAAATAATAAAATAGACTGCTATAATGCATCTATATGATGTTTGGGTCAATCTAGGCTAAAGTCAACCTTTGGTCAAGTCTAGTCAACTATACTAGTAGGTCAACTAGGTCAAGCCTAACCCAAACAAGTCTCACTAAGCCTAGCCAGCCTATTCTAGCAAGCACATATCATCACAATGTCATACCAGTCTACCAACATACAACTCACATGTGTATTCATGCCAACACATAAGCTATATCACATAGGAATCCACATAGGCTATGTGCCATAGGCTATATGCCATATAGTCTATAGGCAACACACATATTCCACACATATTATATATACTAAATTAATATAAATAACATACACATATATATACCATATTATTATATTCTAGAACATAGTTAATATTTATATATACATATAGAGTGATAGGGTAATGTGGCATGTGTGTGTGTTAATCTGTCCTTAGTTAAATACATAGGTGTGTGTACAAATGTGTGAGATAGAGAAAATCAGTAATGATAATTCTCAGGTTGTGTAGATAGGTGTTGTGTGTGTATGGGCTTAGTGCACACAACAGTATGTAAATTCCAGTTAAACAGTCCATGTGTTTCTAATTAATGATCATGCAAATCAAACTAAGACTCCTAGCTAAGCATGGAACCTAACATGTAGATAAACCTAGATACACATAAATGAACCATCATTGCAAATTAACCAATAGAAAACAGTTTTAACATGCAAATTAAGTCTCAGGAAAAACAGTGAATGAGTTAATTAGGAAGCAGTCTCAGGGTTCAGGGAATGACAGTGTTGTATGTGTGTGAGGGTTATGTGTGACATAGGAAACAAAACGGTGTGCATAGGAAACTAAGTGAAAACAGTGAGTTAGTAGTAATATATTAGTGACAGGAATTTAAAGAGGGTGGTGTGTGTGGAATCATAATGTATGATGTTCTCTGAGATTAAGTGTCAGTTCAACATGAGGAACAATAGTTCTCAGAATTTACCCAAACCAATTCGACAGTTTAATAATAACCCTTAGCAGTTAGCATACCAAAAACTAAATTCGAAGCCCATAGCTCAATCATAAGTCACAAATTAATATGAACATCATTCATGCACATGTAGGTGAACTAATTATCCATTTAACATTATTAAAACAGTTAAAATTAACAATTAAAACTCAAAAAAATTGTTTCAGCCAAGTGTATCAGTCGGTATCAGTTTTAATTGGAAATTTAAGAATTCGAAATCAATTAATCATCAAAATCGCAATCTAACCTACTCATCACTCATTACATATATAGGAGAGTCTAAATCTAAACATTTAGCAGCATTAAATCAGGAAAAATGCAATTTAAAACCCAAGGAAAAACTGAAACAGTGAAGGTATCATGCGTATCAGTCTTTAAGGGATTCAATGAATTCGACTCTAAATTAATCATTAAAATTACAAATAAGGAGTTGGTAATTAGTGTAGCATAAGTGTAGGTGTCCTGAGAGTCGTTTAGTGTCCAAAAATTATGACACAGGCGTGTCCAACACATTGCAAACACGTGGGGTGCACCCAGTATTGCACAGTGTCGTGCACGCATGCACATGAGTGTAGGACACGACACACGACACTTCGTGTCATGTGTACATACCCACGTGGTCGCCTAGGGTAGGGCTACACATGGGATAGCCTGACACGTGTCTACGACGTGTCTACAGAGGACACGAATGCATGTGTGCGCGTGTCTGTGCGTGTTTCAGCCGCCTGCGCGCGACAGCTCGCGGCCAGTGCGGGCGTGATTGCTCCGTGTGTGCTCAACCATCTGCTCCCAAATTTTGGGAGCATGATGTCAGACATTTCCCCCCACTCTCCATGAAATTTCGTGTCCCAAAGTGTCCCGTGTCACGAGATATGGACCCCGATAGGCAGGACACAGGCGTAGGGTTCGTGCAACGTGTCCAAGGCCAAAAACTCGACACAAATCGACACGAAACCCATAACATCCTTCACAAAAATTAATACACACATGTAGATCTACAGATCTATGAAATTAGATTTCAAAAATACGAAAATAAATCCCTAAGGGGCATTTCTACAAACACCTATGTATCTACTATGATACGTGTCCGATACGGACACGAAATTGACACGAATTGTGCCCAAATCTCGGGGACAGCTAGGAAATCCTTAAACCTAGTCCTATATGCAAAGAAAACAGGAAAAACAATGGGTTTAAATAGTTTACCTATTGAGTGTCAATACTCAAGAAAAGCTTCAAATGGAATGATTCCAAATAGCAACTCCCAAGCTCCAAATGGCACACAAACTGAGGTGACCCTCCAGAATCAGTATACAAACAATAATTAAATCCTAATGCAAAAGACTAGGGTTAAAAAGGAGTTGAAATGAATTAAATAAGATTTTAGGAAAATGGGAAATTACCTCTCCTTCCAAATATAGGTCAAAAACAAAAGAGGCAAGAACACACTAAGAGAATACTTATAGGCAAGGAAAAATCCTAATTGTGGCTGCCAAGGGTGTCCTAATTAGGGTTAGGGTTTCATGTATTGGTCCATGGGCTTAAGTCCTAATCATTTAAGTCATGAAGTCATAAGTCATTTCCTAAAACCATAAGTCATGACTTAATTACACTAAACTTAATCCTCTCATTCTAAAACTAATCTCTAATGACTAAAAAGGGTTAACTCAAGTTAGACTAGGGTTACCATAGCTAGGGTTAGGTTCTAGGCTAGTCTACTAGTCTCAACAAGTCAAAGTTAAACTAGAATTCACCAATTCAATAAATTAATAAAAATTCAAACATTCACCAAAAGACCAAAATACCCTCAAACTAGAAATGTGGTAGTGACAGTGCTGATGGGCGTGTCTATATGATGCACAGTCTGACCGGCACATCTTTTTGCGTGGCACATCCTTATTGGTCAGTCTGTTGAGTTCTTCGGGGCATTGATGGCTCTCTGACTTAACTGAATTCGAAGAAAAAAATTCATCATCATAAATACAAGTAAATTGCACTAACTTTGGGAAGGTTGCCACTTGGCGCATGGGTTTGATTTGTCCTGGCCTATAAATAGCAATAGTTTGAGAGAGTTTTGTTGTCTCTCCCTTGACTTCTCGACGAAGATGGATTCGACTGATCCTCCTCCTTGGCAAGACGCTGTACTATGGGTGATGGTTCTCCTTGTTCGAAGAAGCTTTGACGGTGAACTTCTTCAGAAAACTGAGATTCGCCGAGTTGGAATGGACAAAGCAGTTTATGTTCGAGCCGCTTGCTGGTAGTATTCTTCTACGAGACGACATCGAGTGCCAAGTTGAATGCATGGTAAAGTCTTCAATTGGCATCATGTTTCTGAGACGATATCGGACAGGCACTGCATGTTGCAACTGCTGGAACATGCACAGACTGTCTTGGTGGTGGAGCTACTGTCTTGTGGCCGCAGCAGTTGATGGAGACCGTAGCACAAGTATGTCCCGTAAGGGGCGAGTTGTGCATGATGGTCGTCTCTCCCGATCTACGTCTGTGAGTGATCACATTACGTAAATCATGTGAGATATTGACACTCGTACCCTCTTCAGGCGTATGGCAAAGCCAAGCGTCAGGGTGAGTGTATGAGTGACACTAGTACTCTCTTCAGGCGCATGGCAAAGCGAAGCGTCAGGGTGAGTGTATGAATGACACTTGTACCCTAATCAGGCGCATGGCAAAGCCAAGCGTCAGGGTGAGTGTATGAATGACACTCGTACCCTAATCAGGCGCATGGCAAAGCCAAGCGTCAGGGTGAGTGTATGAGTGATGCGCCACCTTTACACCCCCATTAGGCACATGGCAAGGCCAAGCGCCGGGGTGATCAAGTGAATATTGCATCCCCTGATCCAGCGCATAAGGCGCGCCCAGATCAGTAGTAGGGGAACCACATTTATAGTGACTTGAACCAGCCTCAGACGCACAACCAATGTAGGCGCGGGAGTTCAAGACCACAGAATTTGCCTTGTACGACTTGGTTGCGAACGCAGTAGCACCCAAGTGAGACAAGGACTTTGAGGGTCGGCTCGTTTCTGGCGCAGAAGCACCCGAGTCAACTTTGTACAGCTTACCATAAGCAGCACGCATGATTGTGAGCGCATACTTCTGGTTTGCCGTTGGCATAACACGTTTGAGGCGCATGGCCCGTGCCGCCTTGGAGTTCTTCGTACTAGCCCGTGAAGGCGTATAGTACTCAAAATCCAACTTTTCTCGCCTTGACAGCGAGTGAAGAACTTGCAGCCAACCCAGAAGAAGAGAAAAACTACTACAACTTTTTGTGGCTCGAACGGGCTCCCTGGATGACGGGCTCCTTTTTCTTTATTTATTTTGGTGCCCTTTTCAAAGGAGGCAAGAGGGCTCTATATATATAGTGGAATGAGACCTCTCTTCCTCTCCTTTCCGATGTGGGATTAAAAGTAATATCCCTCCTTTTTTATGCTTCTACAAGTCCCCCTTCAAAGTTTTTAAAACTTTTGGACAAGTTTTGAAATACTTTGAACAAGAAGCATGGATAGAATAGCTGTTTAGGTGTGATAATCCTATCAGAGGTAGTATGGACGTGATAGGTTTGGATACTTCTACCGGGGCCAAGATCATATGGCTGAGATTCTGGAGGCGTCGGTGGCTGAGCTCGACCAGCATCTTTCCGAACTTCAGAGTATTCGACGGAATGACTTTTCTGCTCTGATAGAAGCAGAACAGAAGAAATTGATAGCTGAAGTTGAGTCGTCTTATCAGGCCACGGTGGCCATCTGGGACCGCGAGGTGGCCGATGCTGAGGCTGCGACGGAGAGACTATCTCAGTCCACGCAGGAGAAGGTGGAGCTGTGGGCCGCAATGGATGCTAGTATAGCGGAGGTTACTGCCAAGATTCGCCTCCTTGAAGACCAGTGAGCCTAACTTTTATTAGATGCTGAGTGAGCCCAGGCTGAGCACGTATCGTCCAAGGAGGAAGAAGCAGCTGTTACTCGCCATATTCTTTCTCTGACTCACCAACGGCAAGAGTTGGACGCCAAGTATGAGAATGATACTGCTCCTGAAGCTGTGGAAGCGATACGTCAAGAAGCTGAACGCCGAGTCTTGGCAACTGTGGGGACTCGGGCTGAAGACTTGAAGCATTGGATTGAAGAGCTTTCTGCCAATCCCAGTGATGCTTAGGGATTATGCAATGACGCACATCGGATTGAAGAGCTTTCTGCCAATCCCAGTGATGCTTAGGTATTGTAGTCTCTTTTTTTTGTTATTTTGTAGTTTGCAACTTCTGCTGGGGATGTAATTCTTTACTTTTAAATAGAAAATAAAGAATTTTGTGGTGTGTTCATTTTTTTGCTGTCGTGAACTAGTAATTTGTGTGGACCTATTATCTTTTGCGCACCTTGGTTTTTAGGTACAGATAATAAGTTTGAGAGAACCGACATGTTTGCTCAAAAGTAATGTGGACGTGGCACATATGGGGTTCAAATGATGGAATCTTCCTACTCAGAGGTGTTATGGACGTGGCAGGAGTGACTCTAGAGGATACGCGGAACTACTCAGAGATAATATGGACATGGAAGTTTTGCGATCGATGTACGGCAATGCGGGGGTTGTTTGTACGGGATGTTTACTCAGAGGTAATGTGGAGTGGTAAACATGATAAGTAGCATAGTCTTACGTAGTGTAAGATTCTTCTTTGCATGGTATAGCGGAGCAACTCAGAGGTAATGTGGACGTGGTTGTTATTCTACTGAGGATAGAATGCCACAGAGCAACTGGGTTCCGAAAGCATAGGATTTTGTGAAGGGGAGGTGTATGTGAGCTCTGATGATCAGGTCCACTGACTCTCTTGTTGAGTAGAGATGGAAGTACATGTCTACAAGATGTCATGAGTAGTACTTCTTTAGGAACTTACCGTTGATGGGCATCATAAACAAGTCCCCGTTTGGTCGGACGAGGCGGTAAGCACCGTTTGAGTATACCGTCTCTATAATGAAAGGTCCTTCCCACTTGGGCTCGAACTTTCCTGGTATTTTGTGAGTCAATACCATCGGCCTCATGACTGCCAGGACCAGGTCGCCAACTTGGAAAGTCCTTTGCTTGACCTTTTTGTTGAAAGTCTGTGATATACGGGCTTGGTAAAGTTCAATGCGCCGCTGAGCTAGGAGACATTTTTCGTCAAGTGCCTCCAATTCTCGCAGACGGCGACGTTGATTGTCTTCTTCAGTCAATTGGTTTGTGATCGCTACACGGAGTGAGGGTATCTGAATCTCGAGAGGCAGTACCGCTTCGCTCCCGTAGACTAAGGAGAATGGGGTGTTATCCGTTGGAGTCCGTACCGTTGTACGGTAGGCCCAAAGACATTCGTCAATTTTTTCATCCCAGTCGCGTTTGTTAGATGACATAACCTTTTTGAGTAGCTTAACGATAGTCTTATTAAAAGCCTCGGCCAATTCGTTTGCTGTCGAATTGTAGGCGGTTGATGCCACATTCTGAATGCGGTTCTTGCCACAGAACCTGCTAAAAATATGGCTGATGAACTGTGGACCGTTATCGTAGATAATCCTTCGAGGTACCCCGAAACGGTAGATGACATGGTGCTTGATGAAGCTGATCACCCTGGAGCTTTTTACTTCCGTCAGTGGAACTGCTTCTGCCCATTTGGAGAAGTAGTCGGTGATGGCTAGGATAAAATGGTGTCCCCTCGAAGTGTAACGCCCCCGAACCAGAATACTGGAGAGCGGGGGCATATATAGCCAGCTACGTATAATGAAATAGAATCCACCCTACTATACGGTCACGACTGTCTAGATATATGAGGGTTTAACTATAATCCATCAGTCTCATATGGTCAATAAAAAGTCTAATTGTCTCAATCTCAAGCAAGCAAGTAAAGTTACAAGATGTAAGATCACCAAATATACAATAGTAAGACGTCCCAAACATTATATATCCAGCTGATCACGAAGCTAGTCGTTATAAAATGTGAGGACTAGCAAGAGTTTAGTCATACATGATCAACCCTAGGATCTGGCAATCATGTTACAGCCCGTAGACAGACAATAATAAGGTATGTAATACGAGCTAACAGGTGCTCGCCGGCTAAATGCCTCAAAATAAAAATTTTATAATAGAGTGGGAGAGCAAAAATAAACCCACTCGTTGTCCTGGTTACGCCTGGTGGTCACCATCGGACTGGAAGGTCGGTAGATCCTCTGAAGCTGCTCCGAAATCTGGCCATACAAAACCAGCTGGGTCAGATCCCAGAAAGAGCAAGTGCCACAAAGGAGGCTTCAATTAAGAACTAAAACTAGCACATTAGAATTAAATATTAAAAGCAGTTATAAAAGAGCTTGGTAATAAAGAATAACAACAGTCATAATGGAGTACGAGGGAACCATTCAAGTAGCCGGGTCACAACCCTTAAACCAAACAAGGACCGGGGTTGTAATCCTTCACCTGAATAGAACTCCGTCTCCAATTCCTGTTGGTAAGGTAAAACATTACAAGTATGACGTGGGGTACAATAAGACAATAAACGAAGAGAGGACTTAAAACTGCTTCGGGAGCCAGGTTACAACCCTTAAACCAAACAAGGATCGGGGTTGTAACCATTTGCCTGAACAGAACTTAGCCCCTGATTTTTATTGTTAAAAGTGACAATCATGCGATCAAGCTTGCAATAATCAAGCACTTAAAATATACCATACAATCGCTCCCGGCCAATCAGTGACTACGGCTTTTTACATTAGCTAACTAGGGTTATCACAACATGCAGTGAGATGTTCCTCCAGCCACAAGCCCTGCAGCTAATCCATGTTATCCAGGCGACTTGGGTTCATTAAGCAGTGCCTCGATCTTTTTTATATATCCGTGAATCTAGACTTGTGCCCTACTCGTCGGCAGGCTGCAAGTCCAACAATGGTGGCCGGGATAACGGGATCGCCTGTAGCTGGGGAAATCTCTCATGACTACTGAATTATTCTAGTTATTAGCCTTAGCCATTTACAGTAGGTACCCCTGACCGTGGTACTCAGGGATCCCTATCCTAGACATGATGCAAACATTTTTGGTTCAATTGTACAAACAAAATCATCCACGGTGTCCAGGCCATCCAATCTTGTCATGACATGCCAGCCGTCGCAACAGCCTTTAAAAATATATATATATATATCATGTCATGTCCACTGTCAGAAGTGCGCCACATCGGGCCACTATCACGTCATGTCAAAAGTGCACCACAACGGGTCACCATTGTGTCAGGGAATAATTAATTTGGCACAAGCACATATTTGGTAATTAAATATTATAAGGGACAAGGACTGTGGGGGACTCATGCGGCTCGAAAAATTTTTCATGCGGCCAGCAGTCACTTACTTATACGGCTAAGCAATTAAATGCTTGCATGCGGCTAGCAAAATATATAAGCATGCAATATAATGCATTAAATATAACATGCGGCTAATGCTAAATAATTAAGCATGTATTAATATAATGCATTAACACTTTATACGGCTGATTTATTCCCATGTTCCCATATGCGGCTCATTATTGGCATTTGCATGCAAGCAATGCCACAAAGCATGTATTAATATGCATGCAAGCAAAGCCACGTAATCATGCAAGCAACAAAGCATGCAACAAAGTATGGATGCAAGCAAAGCCACGTAATCATGCAAGCAACAAAGCATGCAACAAAGTATGCATGCAAGCAAAGCCACGTAATCATGCAAGCAACAAAGCATGCAACAAAGTATGCATTCATTTGTATGCAGGCAAAGACTTGTATTTGTATGCAAATGGATTAGCTAAATGCAAGCATGCATGCGGATTACAATGCATGCGGCCAATGGATTATAATGCCTGCGGCCAGCATTAGCTAAATGGCTATGCGGCCAATGGATTATAATGCCTGCGGCCAGCAACTTTATTGCATATGCGGCCAAGGTCCTAATGCATCAAAATATGCATGCAAGCATGCATAAAAAAATATGCAAAAGCTTGCCAAAAAGGCCATACGGCCAAGATGTTTCCTCATGCGGCTACGTATTAATGCATGCAAAATAAGCAAAATGCTAATACTGTAAGCATTTAATGCTTAAGAGCCATGTGGCATGCTGCTGTTACTATAAGCATTTAAATGCTTAAATGCCATATGCGGCTCATTAATGCTAAATGCATGCAGTGAGAAAAGGCCATGCATTGCTAAATGCTAATGCATGCGGCTCACTTTGGTGTTGGCCTATGCGGCTCACTATTAGCATTGCATGCGGCCAAGTGCTTGTACATGAATGCAACTGTTGCTTGCTAATGCATGCAACTAAAGAAAAGGCCATGCATTAAATTAGGCTTGCTAATACATGCATTAAAATATGCAAAGGCCATGCGGCTCATATTGTGCTGGCCATATGCGGCTAACATTTAATAAATGGCCATGCGGCCAACAAAATTTAGTGGCCATGTGGCCAAGACAATTAATGCTCATGCGGCTCAGCAAACACCCGTAGGTCAAATTTGGGCAAAAGTGAAATTCTCTGCAATATTGAACCATCAAATAACAAGATCATGCAGGTTTGATAGATCAAACTCATAAAAACCAAAAATACCACAAAACTAGATTTACAAGAATTTAACCATGGAAATGAAAAATACTAAGTACTAAAGTGGGTTAGAAATACATGAGGAAGACAATGGAACAATAAAAATAGATTTTCTCCATGAAGCAAGGTGCACTTACCTAAACCTTCCACTCTCAGGTTGGTGGAGAAGTAATGGTGAAGAAAAAGAAGAGTTAATAAGGAGAGAGAAGTATTTGGTGGGATATTTAATGAAGAGGGTGGTGGTAGGTGGGAGTGGTTTGGTTGACATAAAATCAAACAAAACCGAACCATACAAAACCAAGTCGAACCAAGTCAAGTCGGGCCGAACCAAACAAGGAGACATGCAATACGGGTCTAAATACGTTCACGTATTTACGAACAATGGTCATCACAACTCTACCCACCTTAAAAGAATTCCATCCTCGGAATTTAATCAAGAGGCTAGAGGTGCAAGGATAAGCTATACTAATCACAGGCAAGCTATACTAGTCAAGCAATCAAGCAATTATTCATGCAAGCAAGGAATCGAAGGCATGAGGCATAAGAAAGATATTATACCTCACGAGTCAAACGGGTCAGGATATCGCGATCGGATATCATCCTCACGCTTCCACGTTGACTCACCCAATGAGTGATGACCCCAAGCAACACGGACTAACTTGATAGTCTTGTTCTTGAGTATCTTCTCTCTTTGGTCCAATATGGATACGGGCCTCTCCTCATACGAAAGGTTGGTACCAACAACCAATTCTGAATGATCCAGGATATGACTCAAATCCGAGATATACCGTCGTAGTTGGGATACATGGAACATGTCATGCACCTCACTCAGAGACGACGGAAGAGCGAGACGATAGGAAACATCTCCTACTCGCTCCAGAATGTCGAACGGCCCTATATACCTAGGACTAAGCTTTCTCTGTACGCCGAAACGAATGACGCCACGGTTAGGCGAGATCCTCAGGAATACATGGTCGCCGACAGAAAATTCAAGGGGATGCCGATAAGAATTGGCCCAATGGCGCTGACGATCTTGTGCAACGCGAAGATGATCTCTGACTCTCCTAACCACCTCAACTGTCTGAGTGATCATCTCTGGACCAAGTATTTGTCTCTCTCCAATGTCGTCCTATGCTAGTAGGGATTTGTACTTTCTTCCATACAGTGCCTCGAACGGTGCCATCTGGATGCTAGCTTGAAAACTGTTGTTGTACGAGAACTCTACCAGGTGCAGGTGATCTTCCCACAAATCACTAAAGTCGAGTGTACAAGATCTCAACATATCCTCAAGAGTCTAGATCGTGTGCTCCGACTGACCATCTGTCTGCGGGTGATAAGCTGAGCTGAACTGGCGGTGAGTTCCCAAACTCTCTTGCAAGCTATGCCAAAAGTGCGACGTAAATCTTGAATCTCGTTCCGAGGTAATACTGACTGGTACTCCATGGAATCTGATAATCTACCGGAGATACATCTCTGCTAGCTGAGCTGTCGACTGGCCAACTCTGAACGGGAGAAAGTGAGCCACCTTCGTGAGCCTGTCAACTATAACCCAAATAGCATCTCTACTGGCTGGGGATCTAGGTAATCCAGTCACGAAATCCATGGTTATATGCTTCCATTTTCATTCTAGAATTGGCAAGGGCTGAAGAAGTCCTGCTGGCCTCTGATGTTCAGCCTTGACTTATTGGCAAACCAAACACCGAGAGACAAACTGAGCTATCTCCCTCTTCATGCCATTCCACCAAAAGTGCTAACGGATATCACAGTACATCTTCGTGCTACCGGGATAGATCGAATACTGAGATCTGTGAGCTTCTGCCATCACCTCATGTCTAATATCTCTACTGGGTACACAAAGACGCTTACCATGTCGAAGTGTACCGTCTTCGTGAATGCATAATTCTGGTCATCGTCCGGCTTCACATTCTGCTCTAAGCCGCTGAAGCTTAGAATCAGAGGACTGAGCTACCTTGATCCTCTCAACTATACTGGACTGTACTTGCATACTGGCCATCATTGCTACATTGGTAGGAAGGACAACTTCTATACCCATCTTCTGAAGATCTGCTAACAACTCTGGTTGCGCTGTCAGAAAATAAACCCCGACTCTCCTGCTCAATGCATCTGCAACAACGTTGGCCTTCCCAGGATGATACTGCAGGTTGACATCATAATCCACAAGTAGCTCTAGCCACCTTCTCTGACGCATATTAAGGTCCTTCTGGGTGAAAACATACTTCAGGCTCTTGTGGTCGGTGAAAATCTCCACCCTATCTCCATACAGGTAGTATCTCCACAACTTAAGTGCAAACACTACTGCTGCCAGCTCTAAGTCATGGGTTGGGTAATTTCTCTCATGATCACGAAGTTGACGTGACGCATAAGCTATTACCTTCCCATGTTGCATCAAAACACATCCTAATCCTCTGCCTGAAGCATCACAGTACACTAAAAATCCTCCGGTCCCATCTGGAAGTGTGAGAACGGGTGCCGTCATCAAGCCTCGCTTCAGCTTCTCAAAAGATTCCTGACATTCTGCTGTCCAAGCAAACTGTACATCCTTGCGAGTCAACTGGGTCAATGGTGCTGAAATCCAAGCAAAGTTCGAAACAAATCTCCGGTAGTAGCCGGCCAATCCAAGAAAATTACGAACTTCTGTAACTGTACTGGGCACTGACCATGTTTCGATAGCCACGATCTTCTGGGAATCCACTTCCACTCCATCTATGGTAATGATATGACCCAAATATGAAATGCGACCGAGCCAGAACTCGTATTTACTAAACTTGGCATACAACTGGTGCTCTCGGATAATCAAGAGGACAACTTTGAGATGCTGCTCATGCTTTGCTTCACTCTTGTTGTAGACCAGGATATCGTCTATGAACACGATCACGAACTGATCCAAATAAGGTATGAAGATACGATTCATGAGGTCCATGAATACAGCCGGAGCATTGGTTGCACCAAAGGGCATAACAAGGAACTCCCAATGCCCATATCTGGATCTGAAAGCTGTCTTCGGGATATCCTGCTCTCTGACTCTGATCTGGTGGTATCCTGACCGCAAATCAATCTTCGAGAATACTGCCGCTCCTCTGAGTTGATCAAATAATTCATCTATCCTGGGGAGAGGATATCTGTTCTTGATTGTTACTGAGTTCAAGGTACGATAGTCAACACATAATCTGGACGTACCATCCTTTTTTTTCACAAGAAGTATCGGAGCTCCCCAAGCTGATCCACTAGCACGAATGAATCCCTTGGTTCTGAGTTCTTCAATCATCTTGTATAATATCTTTAATTCTGACGGCGCCATCCTGTAGACTCTCTCTGACACTGGTGCTGTCCCGGGAATCAAGTCGATAGTAAACTCGATCTTTCGCTCTGGCGACATTCCTGGAAGCTTTTTTGAGAAAACATCTAAAAATTCCTCGACTACCCGGGGTAACTGCACTGCTGCTACGACCATCCGCAATACTGGAGGAGAAGGTTCAACTTTGCCTCGAAAAAAGGAAAACTTCGGCTCTCCTGGAATACTAAAAACAACTCTGCCAATATGGCAGTCTATCCTAGCATACTGGTCTCTCAACCAATCCATCCCTAAGACTACATTATAATCGGCCATCGGAAATTCTATCAGCCTAGCGAAAAACTCTCTACCGCTAACCACGATCCGACACGAGGAGAACACTCTATCTACTCCCACAAGACTTTACCAGTAAGTATATTAAGCCTTACTGATAATGACTCGGGCTCCAGTCCTACCCTGTCGCAAATCGTGCAGACATAAATGAATGCGATGCACCAGAGTCAAATAACACTGAAGCAGAAAAGTTGTTGACGAGAATAGTACCTGCCACTACCTCACCTGGCGTCACTCCTTCTTCTCCCATGGTCAAAGCCAACACTTGACCATGTCCTCTGGGTGCCGGCCCTCTCTGCTGGAATCCTTGCTGCTTATTCTGAACTTGCGCCTGGGCATACTGCTGAGGCCTTTGCTGATGAAAAGTCTGGGCCTGCGTCGGCAACGGCCTCGGAGATGGAAACTGTTGCTGGACGGGTACTGGGGCTGGTCCCCTAACCGATGAACTGGTCATGGCTGGTGATGAGTCAGTCCTAAACGGGCAGGACCCTACCTTGTGGTCTGGCGCTCCACAAAGCAAACACAGTCCTCGAGCCTTACGACACTCTGAAACAACATGTCCAGGCTTCCCACAATAAGACCAGCCCATGGGGGAAGAATGCTTCTGCTTCTGCTGCTGAGGATACGTCGGGGTTGAATGTTGAACCGACGTAACTGAAGCTGTCATTCTCGGAGCTCCAATGGTCAAAGCCCTGGCTGCTGGGACTGGAGCTGATGACTGATTCATCTGGCCGTGAGATCGCTTTCGACCTCCGGTCCTGTCCACAATCCTCTGGGAGGTATACTCATGCCTCCTAGCTGTCCTCAATACCGAATCAAAAGTCTGATGCTCAAACTGCTCCACCGCCAGAAAAATCTCTTGGTGGAGTCCCTGCTGAAATCGCTGGGCTCTATCGAACTCGGTTGCCACCAAGGTGGGAGCAAACCGACTAAGCCTGGAAAACTCGGCCGCATACCCATCGACCGTCATGTCCATCTGTTTCAAATTGGTGAACTTGGTCTGCAGATCGTACCGAGCCACCACATCGAAGTACTTGGTCCGAAACTGTTACGAACCGCTCCCGAATAATCGGATACGAGTCGGACACGCCCAGCCTTTTTCGTTAGACACAACAAAGTAAGATGTATCAATCTAGGGAAACTAACCAGATATCAAGACAAGTATGAAAATACAGCATCTATAAATGTGTCCCAACCAGTGTAAAGTACAACTCAGAATTTATTACATTCCAGCAATGAAAGTAAGTCTACTAGTCTCAATACAGGAAAATATAAAATGCTAAAGGTAAAATCTAGGCTTCTGCAGCCTCTAAGTCACAAGCAGCTCCAGCTGGCTCAGCAAGAAAAGCAATATCCTGTCCATAATAGGTGTCGCACAGGGCCTCCAACTCATCTGCAACATATCCTATTCAGGAGCAGAACAAGTACAATTCTAGGTAATGAACAAGACATCATGATATGAAAGTACAAGGAAACATGAAAAGTACAGGAAAGAACATGGTAAGTAAGTACATGAAGGAACATGGTGTGTAAAGTACATAAAAGAACATGGTATGTAAGAACACAAAAGAACATGATATGTAAGCACAGGAAAGAACATGGTATCTCAGGAATCATAGGAACTAAGTACATGATATATCTCCTGAATATGTGTGTACAATATTTGAAATATAACTAAGTATGTGACCGGCTAGGGGTAAGCACATGAAAGCACATAAAAGCACATGAATGGTATGGCTTAGGACCCGCGTGCACGATGCGGGGTCTAAGCTAAACACACCTGAGTTGTTTCTTGGGTTTGGTCACATAAATTGTATATTTCCCCACCCCAGGTACAAGTAATAAGAACAAGGAACATGAGCACCAGAAAATACATGTCGTGTTGCAGTGTGTCAATGAAGAAAGCACAAGATATAATGAAATACACAAAATCGTAGAGTGTACTTGCCTTGCTCCAGGAAAGTACGGGTGAAGATCGGGGCTATATGTTCTCCTGTATTTAATAATGACTTACAAATTGATTAATATCAAGGCAAGTTCACATTGGTTATCACAAAAACTCTACTCCTGATTAACATACATTAATCAAATCTTCTACTTAATCTATCCTATAATCTACTACTCAAAATCTAAATACAAATGATCATTTAAATACCATACCTAGTTTTAGTATATAGCTCAAGTAACATGCAACCCTTTAAAACTATTACACTTAATCAACCTTAGCTAAATTGAAAACCCTTCTTGCTTAATGAAGAATATGAATTAATCTTCAATAGGTTTGTACATGGACAGGACATAATAGGGCTTAATGTTCATTCAAAATCACATATGGCAATGTGGTAGATCTGTTGCACTGCCTATGACATTCTCTTTATTTCCTGGGACAGGTGGTCAATAAATGATTAGGGTCAACAGTCCTGAAGAGAGGTCAGTCCTGAGTAGGACTGAGATGAATCAATCTAAACAAGCTGACTTGGTCAGTCATGTTTAGACTGATACACTAGGCCTAAAGAAAACTAATGTAATAGTTCAAATATCACATACATGTCTGAAATTCAACCAAGTTCAGTTCTATACTCCTTCGAAATTGACAGTACATGGACTATCAATAAGCTGATTTCTACAGGGCATTGGCATCAAAATCTAAGGTAAGGCTGTACCAGTCTAGTTCAAATCAGTGTTAAATAACCAGGTCCTGGACATTCAAATCACTGGGTATACAAGTCACAGGAAAATCAATCACTGATCATTCAAATCACAGGAAATCAATTCACTAGAAATTCGAGTCACAGGAAATTCAAATTACTGATCATTCAAATCACAGGAAATCAATTCACTGGGCATTCAAATCTAAGGTAATCACTAACTTCCTGAACCAAAAACAGTCCACATAACAATCTAAATCGAGCTGAACTTGGTCCAGTACCTAAAGTTCGTAAAACTCATACAACTGTCCCTATGAATCTAAGTTTCGACTGAAATAACTAACAAGCCTAAACATGAGCCTATCAGGTTTGACATAACCCCACAGGACTGAACACAAACAGTTCCAGTTTGATGTATTGAACCCTCATTCATTCAATCTGAAACAAACACTATCAGTCAATAGGTAAGGTACTGAAGCTGGCATCCAGTTCAAGATTTATCCTATTTCAAACCTGGGAGTTCTCTCCACTAACTAAATAACTGTCAAGCATTACCTTAAATTCCCAGATCATAAGCTGCAATTTAAGTACCAATCAGTCCTAAATAAGTTCAATACTGTCCATATCTCAGTCCAAGAATCGATCATAGCTGGAATTTACCAAAAGTTACTTAGATACAGGGCTTCAATAATTTATCAAAAATGAACTTAATTCTCCTTGTCCTTATTAACAATTTGTTACTGGGATTTTTATTCAATCAAGGTAGTTGCATCGGTCCATTACTCTAGGCATTTACAGATAATCAACATCAAGTTTCTTTTAGGAACTAAAATAAACCAACAAGACTTGGACTGTTATGAACTCTGCAAATAGCAGTGCGAGCTAAATTCAATCACTGATTTAATTAAGCAGTCAGGATATCTCAACTAAGACTTAAATCTAAGTAGGTACCAATGTTAAACCAATCTTGGGATTCAAATCCATATCTCCACATTGATCCCACGACATAATTCAATAGTTCAAAATCACCCTACAGAAATAAATTACATGATGAAATCAATCCTTCGATACCAAGCCTTGAATCAATCCCGAGTTGCCTGGTTAAATCCTGATACTTGAATCAATCAAACCAAATGCAATATTATGCAATTTATCCACTGTCATGATATAAACAAGGTTATCAAGATCTAAGGAAAAAATCATATGAAACTCACCTGTTCCCAGTTCGAGATCACACTAAAATCTTAAGTCCTCAAGCCTAAAATTCGAATGGATACAAGAATACATCCATCAATAGATGGAATACATCAGTTGAAACAAAGTTGAGAAAACATAATGCTCTCAGAAATTTACAGGAGCAAAAGAGCATCAAAGCATAGATCACTTACGATCTCGATCTCAGCGACATAAAACTCGATCACGGTGTTCTTCGAACTCAACCAATTTCCACAGATCTGTGAACTCTAAAGAGAATGCAACAATCGAATAATCAAGGGGGGTAGGCCAAAGGATGTTCGAATTCAATAATTGAAATTACCTAGGTTGGATCAAACGAAGAAGGAAGGGTTGCTGCGCTTCAGATCTCGAATGCCCACTGGACTGGTCGTCGTCCCACCACGATTGATCGATGATCCGTTCGAGGAAGAATGGGTTGATCTTCAAATTAAGAAAGAAAAGCTAATTACAGGATCTCAAATTCTAGATCTAAAAGAATCGATCACAACTTACTTACTCTAGATGGCAAATTGAAGGAAAGGAGGAGTGGATCTTGGCATTGTCTCCCTTCCCAGAGTTCTGCAGAGCGCCATTAATGGCAAGCTTTGAGGAATGGATTGAAGATGATGCCCCAATAGGAACGGCTGGGTCGATTAAATAGGTGGCTGGACTGGAAAAGTAAAGAGAGAAATTTGGAGGGAAAAGAATGAAACTGTCGAGCACATGGCTCCTTAACAGAATCAGTTAGAGGAAATTTCAAATTCCTTCTCTAGCTCAGAAGAATGGCTGAGAAGAAGAATGAGTTCATTCCAACTCATGAAGGTGGGTTTAAAAGAAGGGTTAGTCCATGGGCTTATACCCAAAAGCCCACTAGTTACATGAATAAAAGCCTCAAACAAATTGGCTTAAGGAAAATAGTAATGATTAACATTAATAATAATAACTTATAAAAGAAGAAAAAAAAAATCAGGAAATTATTTTAAGAAAAAAATAAAAAAATTTGAGAAGTGGAGTTACAAATCTCTCCCCCTTGAAAAATTTTGTCCTCGAAATTCGAAGACCCCAAAATAAATCTCAGCAAATCACACAAGATCCAAACACCAGTCATTTATTAAAAATAGACTTTTAAAAGAACATAGTACAATTAAATCAATCAAACAGAGTAGAATAGCGCTCCCGCATCTCGTCCTCGCGCTCCCATGTGGACTCTCCCAGAGAGTGGTGCATCCACATGACGCGGACAAGAGGAATGGTCTCGTTCCACAAGCGCTTCTTCCTTCGGTCCAGGACCTCTACTGGCTGCTCCTCGTAAGTCAAACTCGGGCCCACCTCTAGCTCTGAGTAGTCCACTATATGGCTCGGGTCTGGAATGTAACGTCAAAGCTGAGATATGTGGAAGACGTTGTGTACCCCCTCCAAGCTAGCTGGAAGCGCTAGTCGATATACCACCTCGCCAATCCGTGCAGTCACGTCCTAGGGTCCAATGAATCTCGGACTGAGCTTCCCGTCTCTGCCAAATCTGATGACGCCTCTAGTCGGTGAGATCTTCAGGAACACTCTATCTCCAACCGCGAACTCAAGTGCCCGTCTGCTGCTGTCCGCCCAGTGCTTCTGTCGATCCGGTACAACTCTGATACGCTCTCTGATCAGTCTGACTTTCTCAGCTGAATCTACCACCATCTCTGGCCCAAGCAAAGCTCTCTCGCCAATGTCATCCCAAGATAATGGCGTACGACATCTTCGTCCATACAGTACCTCGAACGGGGTTATCTCTATGCTAGCCTGATAACTGTTGTAATAGGCAAACTCTACTAGATGTAAATGATCCTCCCACGAACCGCCAAATCAAGTACGTAAACCCGTAGCATGTCCTCCAGTATCTGAATGGTCCTTTCGGACTGTCCGTCCGTCTGTGGATGATAGGCGGTACTGAAATTCAACTGCGACCCCAAGCTCAGCTGTAGACTCCTCCAGAAATGTGATATAAAATGGCTATTTCTGTCTGAAATGATGCTAAATGGCACTCCATGAATCCGCATAATCTGTCGCATGTAGAGGTCTACAAGCTTCTCGATCGACAGTCCAACCTTGAACGGAATAAAATAGACAGACTTCGTTAATCTGTCCACGATCACCTAAATAGCATCCTTGCCACCGGGAGTACATGGTAATCCAGAGACGAAATTGTTTGCCATTAAAATCTTTTGATGTAATTTCAATACAAACAGAACAGTGTTACAATGGAGAACTTAGATGTAGTCCTAGGAGTACACTTTTGTTTATCTGGGTCCCTTGTGCCGATAGAGCGAATGGTAATATGTTGGCTCCGTTGACGATCTGACGACGGTTCTCGGTTCTCTGAAGGTCTGAGTTGCTCTGGGTGCCGGAGCTTGCGGAGAGGAAGAAGACGTTGAGTGTCTGTATCTGCCTCTGTGTGTGTATTCGTAGGTCTGTCTCTGTATATGTATGTCGGTAGGTGCGTCCGTAGATGTGAAAGAAAGAAATGATCCCTCTATTTATAGTCTGCAGGCTGGCTGCTCATGCGCGCATATGTCGGATGCACTTGGTCATGGGAACGCCACGTGGTGATTGCTGATGGAGGTGCATGGGCGATGCACTCTGATTGAGGAGTTGAATCCTTCTTGTTGCCTTTGTGGGCTACGACCAAGCTGACATGTAGCAATAGAGAGGATCTTTCAGTTGCTGAGATCTTGGGTGATTAGCACCCCTTCATAGGCTGAATCGAGTCAAAGGACACGTGTCGTAGGTCCATGGCTCAAAGATCTCGAATTTGGTGGAGAGTGATCAGATAGGATGCGCCTGGGAATTGGGCGTATGAGGAGACTTTGGCTTGTAACCTTTAGGAGTCACGAACCAGTCTGGGCGTACGGCTTTTGAGGCGCATGTGAGGCTTCAGTAGTGACTTGACTTCTGTCTTTAGGGATCAGAGAAAAGTCTGAGGCAAATGGTTTTTGAGGCGCATACAGAGATTTGGGAGCATGACTGCGGAGGCGCATGCAAAAAGGTTGGGCGGCCACGTGGCTTGTAACCGCTGGAGGAAAGTAATAATGGTGCTGACATCGGCGACGCTTCGTCTTCTGAAAAAGCTGTCAACTGTTCAGTCCTCGGGGGACGTGCTGCCAACTCTGTCAGACTTCAGCATTTAATATTCTTGACAGGTGATGGGCCTTTGAGTGGGCGCATCGATCTGCGTTCCACTAGGCGCATGGGGACGCATGGGGGCGCATCCTCATAAGGCGCTTGGTGCTGATGGACGTATCTGTATGATGTGCGGTCTTACCGGCGCATCCGCTTTGCACGACACGTCTTTATTGGTCCGACTGTTACATTCTTCGAGTTAAATAGCCGATTCTTGGCCGAATTCAAAGCGTCAGGTTTATCACCTATTTAATGCAAATTCATTGTACGGGATTCGGAGAGCCAGCCACTTGGCGCATGGGTTTGATTTATCCGGCCTATAAATAGTGGCATGGAGAGAGTTTGCTTCTCATTCTCTCACGTCCTCCCGAAATGAACTTGTTTGCTCGAGGACATTCTATTGACGAGATGCTCCTGAGGGTGAAGATGCGATACATTGTCTTCATTGATGCACTTGAAGGTGACTGTTACATCCAAAAGTCGGAGTTGAGGGCTTCTGAGGCAGGCGGAAGGTGCATGTTGCATCCAAAGATCGGGATGCTCGAGCCTCGTCTCTATTATGCTGGAAGAGCCGCAGATCGGAATTGCGGTGCTCCGATCATCTTCCTTGGGCTTTGGGAGAGCTTCTCCTCCCGCTAGAGTGGGTGTTGCCCATTCTGGTTGAGTTAAAAGCTACTCCTTTAGCCGTGGGTCGATTGCGGTGCCCTCCTCTTCCTTGGTTTGGAGAGCTCTTCCTCCAGCTAGAGGGTTGATTTTCCACCCTCGTTCTACTCAATAAATACTTCATTAGTCGAAGCATTTGATGGCGCATATGCTGAGACTTCATGATGCGCATGACTGAAAGGGCTGCACATAATTGAGCTGCTGAAGGGATGTACATAACTGAGCCGCTGAAGGGATACACATACTGAGGATGCACATAACTGAGCTGCTGAAGGGATGCGCCTGGCTGAGAGCGCATGGCGAGATACGCCTGTTTGAGAGCGCAGGGTGGTTGCTGCGCCTAGCTGTAGACTTAGGGTCTTTTCTTTTTGTAGAAGTTCTACTTTGTACAGCCTTTTTTAGACATGTAATAGACTTTTATATGAAATAAAAATCTTGTTTTAATATCTAAGCTTTTGCCGTTTGCTGTGCCAAGTACTTCATCTGAGCTCCCTGGCATATGTAATGTTTGGCGCATAGGATTTCTGGTCCTGAAATTTCATGCTTCTACAAGACCCCCTTCAAAGTTTTCAAAACTTTTTGTCAAGTTTTGGAATACTTTGAATAAAAAGCATAGTGGTCGGGGTGCATGACTGTTCGGGCGCATAGATACTCCGTGCATCAGTGATGGGGCGCATGCTCCTCTCAGTTAATGCAAATGATAATGCTTTGATAACCAAGAAGATTAATGATGATCTTTTTGGATTTATTTACAGTTATTTCTTTACAGACCTCGAGGCAGCGGCTGAGGTCACACTTCATCGGTTCACGCGTGCGACTAAGCCTATAAATAGGCATCTGATGGAGAGAAAGAGAGAGAGAGAGTTCTTCCTCTCTTTGCTTTCTCTTTTAGAGTTCTTCTTTTGAAAAAACCCTAACTTTCTTCTTTCATGAAATGGCTCCCAAGACTTCTCGCGGCGGTGCTGGCCGAGGACGAGGCAAAGGGAAAGAGCCTGTAGAGGCTGCTGCGGATGATGTCCCCCGGACGCCCGTCGACGTTCGGTCGGCGGTGATTGGTGGGTTTCATCATTCTCTACCATATCTTTCTGTACCATTTTTAGAACTCACATACGCCGACGCGCATGGACCTTGAGTCCTGATGATGTGCTGAAGTTTTTCTGTCGATGCGCATGGTTTAAACCCTGATGATGCGTCGAGGCTCAACTGCTGACATGCATGGGTTTAGACCCTGATGATCCGCCGAGGCTCCACTGCTAACGCGCATGAGTTTAAACCCTGATGATGCGCCGAGGCTCCACTGCTGACGCACATGGGTTTAGACCCTGATGATGCGCCGAGGCTCTACTGCTGACGTACATGGGTTTAGACCCTGATGATACGCCGAGGCTCCACTGCTGACGCACATGGGTTTAGACCCTGATGATGTGCCAAAGCTCCACTGCTGACACGCATGAATTTAGACCCTGATGATGCGCCGAGGCTCCACTGCTGACGCGCATGGGCTTAGACCCTGATGATGCGCCGAGGCTCCACTGCTGACGCACATGGGTTTAGACCCTGATGATGCGCCGAAGCTTCCTTTTCAGATGCGCCTGAGCCTTGGTTCAGGGTATACGCTTCTGATGGGAACGTGGCTCAGATTCTTTTGATGTTTCTAACATATCTAAATTTTTGCCTTCTTTTGTTGACCACCAGTGTCGATGACTGTCCCGCTCTTGATTGAAGTGCTACTGGACGCCGCCCTCTGTCAGATGGGAGTGGATTATAGTGAGGAGGTGATAAACCCTGCCCAAGCTGCCATTATGCTGGATCAGCCTCCCAAAAGAATGACTCAAATCCGGGAACAACAGCACGGGTTCCTCTAACGGATGATAGAGCGTGGCATTTTGAAATATGCCACTTCTGATAATATGATTTTCTTGAAGCCTGAGTTCCTGTTTGGGGACCGCCTTACTTCTATTGAAGCAAAGGTGTTAAAGGTCAAGTAAGATTGGTTCTTTACAGCAAGGGGGGTGCATATGACTGTTAAGCAACTCGAGCGTCAATGGCCTTTGACGGCTTTCTGTCGCCTTGCTTCCAAGAGGAGGATGTCTTGGGAGCTAACCCCATCTCAGGGGGGTGCGATGGCAGGCACCATCAAGATCGACGCTACCTCCGATCAGAGGGATACTTTGGCCGCCGTGTGGGCTGGGCCTTCTTTCACCTGGCGGACTCTACGTCCTGGGAGCATTTACAGTGATGTTTCCATCAACACATTTGCTTTTGGCGCTTCGACTTTTGCAAATCGTATGCTGTTGTTGGAGCGATCGTACCCGAAAGGTAAATTTTGGGCAGAGGGTTGGTGTTACTATGTTTCCAAGTGGGACAAGCTGACGCTCTGGGTTCTGACGCAGTTTCGAATCGAACTCCGAGAGATTGGGCTGACTGCCGCAATCCGTGCTACCCAGGCAGGCGTCGAGATCAACAGGCATATGTTCCTCGCGCTTCTGGAGATGTTTAACACCCAGACCGGGACTTTCTTCACTCCGGCGGGGGAGCTGGGACTCGCACTTCATGAAATGTACGAGGTGTCAAGGCTCCCTTGGGGATCAGAACCTTATGAGGAGTACTTCCCGACCAACGAGGAGTTCCAAGTCCTGGGGGACAAAGCGGAGGAGATGATGGCCGTCTTTAAGGAAGTGGTGAGTCATCATTATTATATGCAGAAGAGAAAAAAGGGCGGGTCACAGCCTCATGTAACTGCTTGGAGAGATTATGTCTTTAAGCAAGATAAGGAAGATCCCTCTCAGTTTACAACTCTGCCAGCGCTTTCCAGTAAAGAGGTGCTCTCTGAAATGAGCAGGCTAAATGAGAAGAATCCCTCGAAAAATGAGGACCGGGTGTCGGATGAGCGTTCCTATAGCTGCTTCTGGTACCTTACTCATCGGATGTCGTCCAAAGCAGTGTTGGCTGCTTATCTGATGATTTGGCTCTAGTATTACGTTTTTTCAGGCGGGTCAGGATCTGTGGAGAGAGTGACCCGGAACCTAATCCTGCCAGCTGTGAAGTTGGTTTTTGGTCGTTGCCTGGCTCTACTCCCTGCAATGGTGGGTAACCTGCTGTGGGGTTTACGAGAATTTGCGGGAATGTGGTTCATGAACGAGGTAGGAATGACAACTTTCCCCGTGCCGAACTGCCATTTTATTACTTGATGGGGTGGTTAATTTTGTACCATCCCAACGTGATGAGCCCGGGTTCGGAAGAAGACCACAGAGCCGGACATGCATTCCTCCGCCATTTTCGCCAGAGGAGCTGGTTACATACTGGTGTTCCTGTTTGCAGGAAAGTTTTATCCCACCTTCAGGGGTAGGAGATCACCAAGGTTGGTCCCGTCTTCTTGGGTTTTGAGTCCAACGAAGACTTAACGGATTCGGGTGAAGATGCCACCACTCTGCCTCCATGGGGATTCCGCTGGTTGTAAAGTATTCGACCGTCCCATCTGGTATATCGGAATAGAAACCAGTGTTACCTGGAACCATAATAGTCTAGCCATTATGTACGATAATTCGGCTATGCTCAGCTGATGTTGGAGAACCCCAGTATTAACCTAGGGTATACTGGAAGTTTGCTGGACGGTGCACGAGCTTGGCATTACTACAATGTTGGATACACCGAAGCTGATTTTACGCTGCCTGTTCAGAATCTGCGGCCGCCGATTCTTTTCTCGGTCGCCAAATTTTACTGTGCCATGAATGCCGGGCCCCCTGGATATGATCGAGAGACCAATTTTATTGTCGACACCCAGTTAGAGGCAACTGGGAATATGTTGGCGAAGGTTCGGTCGTACCGTCCGCCCGAGGTGGGTTATCGAGGTACCCCTGCCGTATCCATGGGGGTCGGGCAGAGCCCTCAGCCGATCAGCCGAAGAGACGTGCTGATACAGAGGCTGGCTCTTCTGCACCGAAACGACAGAAGAAGGCATTGTCACGACAGTGTCAACAGACTCAGCTCCTGTGGAGGTAAGGAGTCCCACATAGTCTGGTTAGTTCCACCATTTTTGTGACATATACTTTCTTTTTTGTAGGAGCCGCTGAAAAGGGGACCCCGAACTCCAAAATTGGGTGCCAGCAGACCAAAGGAGGTGGCGGGCTCATCTGAGGAGCGCATTCCTCCGATTGTGATGTCTCCCGTGGAGGAGAATCCGGACGATGTCGTTCCTGCAGAGATTTTAGTATTTCCAGACTATGTTGAAAGGGAAGCTGAGGTTGAAGCAGTTTCCGGGAGGGTTCAAGCTGCCGTGGGGGCCTTTGACATTGAGGACCCAGAGATAAGGGGCTTCCGATGACGTTCCTCCAGAGATGAGTGAGCCTGTTGCGGGAGCAACAGACATGATTGACACAGAGGAGAGGGGTGATTCCCCTCCTTATCATGGTGAGGGAAGGTCGACTGTATCATTACCGAGCCCTACCCCAGACCCAGCAGCAGAGGCTGAGGTGGCTGCCGACCAGGAGGCAGCGACGGATTCTATCCCCGCAGAGGGATTTGATGATAAAAATGAGATTCGTCCATCGAGCCTGACTCCAGGGGAGCCGACTCAGGAAACAAGTACTGATCTCACTGCTTTGCCAGAGGGGGAAGGTCCCGTGCGGCCTGCTGACAGTATGTTGGAGATGGAGGAGATAGCTCCTGACGTTGGTGGTCCCTCCGAGCTTGGGAAGGGTAAGGGTTTGCTGGAACCCCCCGTTGCTCCTTCCACTTGGGGTACGATATCGATGCCCCTCTCGGTTCCTTCCGCTCTTTTGGCTCCTCGGGCCAGTGGCGAAGTTCAAGCCCCTGTTGAGGGGGAGTCCGCCGAGGTTTCAGCCTTGCAGATTGAAGTCGGCGGGTCTTCTTCTGGTCCGCCGTCTAGAGCAGCTCCTCCTACTCCCGCTATGATGCCGCAAGTGCTGGCGGATGCAGATGAGTATGTGAAGTTTATTATTGAGGCGGTATATAAGATGCTGCAGAGGGGCGTATCGGCGGTGATGAATGCCAATGGGAGTTTTACGATGGCAAAAACCATGGCGCTCCCTCACATTGGTCTGATACGTTCCCACCAGGGCCATGATCATATGGCCGAGATTCTGGAGGCATCGGTGCTGAGCTCGACCAGCTGCTTTCCGAGTTTCAGTGTATCTAGCAAAATGATCTCTCCGCCCTGATAGACGCGGAAAAGGAAAAGTTGATCGCTGAGACTGAGTCCTCTTATCAGGCTACCGTGGCTATCTGGGAGCGTGAGGTGGCCGAAGCTGAGGCTACGGTGGAGAGGCTATCTCAATCCGCACAGGAGAAAGTGGAGTTGTGAGCTGCGTTGGACACCAGTATATCGGAGGTTAATGCCAAGATTCGCCTCCTTGAAGACCAGCGGGCCCAACTCTTGTTAGATGCTGAGCGAGTCCAGGCTGAACACATAGCATCTAAGGAGGGAGGAAGCGGCTTTCATCCGCCCGGCTCTTTCCCTGGCTCAGCAGCGACAACAGTTGGACGAGAAGCATGAGGATGACACTTCTCCTGAGGCCATAGAAATGATGCGTCAAGAAGCCGAACGCCGAGTTCTGGCGACCGCAGAGACTCGGGCGGCAGATTTGAAGCGTCGGATCGAAGAGCTTTCTGCCAATCTGGGAGAGGGATTGTAGTCTTTTTTTGTGTAATTTGCAACTCCTGCTGGGGATGTATTCTTTACTTTTGAATAAAGAATGAAGAGTTTTGTGGTGTGTTCATTCTTGTTGTCATGAACTTGATGATTTGTGTGGACCTATTATCTTTTGCGCACCTTAGTTTTTAGGTACAGATAATAAGTTTGAGAGAACCAACATGTTTGCTCAGAGGTAATATGGACGTGGCAAATATGGGGTTCAAATGATAGAATCTTCCTACTCAGAGGTGCTATGGACATGGTAGGATTGACTCTGGAGGGATACGCGAAACTACTCAGAGGTAATGTGGACATGGAAGTTCTGCGATCAATGTACGGCAACGCAGGGGTTGTCTGTACGGGATGTTTACTCAGAGGTAATGTGGACGTGGTAAACATGATGGGCAGCGTAGTCTTACGGAGCATAAGATTTCGCTTTGTAGGGCGTAAGAACAACTCAGAGGTAATGTGGACGTGGTTGTCCTTCTACAGAAGGATAGAACGCCACGGAATAGCTGGGCTCCAAAAGCGTAAGATTTTATGGAAAGAAATTGTACGTGAGCCCCGATGATTGGGTCCACAAACTCCCTTATTGGGTGAAGATAGAAGTACATGTCTGAAGGATGTCAAGAGTAGTACTTATTTAGGAACTTGTCGTTGATGGGCATCATGAACAAGTCCCCATTGGGTTTGGCGAGGCGGTAAGCACCGTTTGAGTATACCGTCTCTATAATGAAAGGACCCTCCCACTTGGGCTCGAACTTTCCTGGTGTCTTGTGAGTCAACACCATCGGCCTCCTGACTGCCAGAACCAGGTCGCCTACTTGGAAAGTTCCTGCTTGACCTTCTTGTTGAAAGCCTGTGATATACGGGCTTGATAGAGTTCGATGCGCTGTTGAGCTAGGAGATATTTTTCGTCAAGTGCCTCCAATTCTCGCAGACGGCGATGTTGATTATCTTCCTCTGTTAGTTGATTTGTGATCGCTATACGGAGTAAGGGTATCTGGATCTCGAGAGGCAGTACCGCTTTGCTCCGTAGACCAAGAAGAATGGTGTTTGCCCGTCGGGTCCGTACCATTGTGCGGTAGGCCCAAAGGCATTCGCCGAGCTTTTCGTCCCAGTCGCGTTTGTTAGATGACACGACCTTTTTGAGTAGCCTGACGATAGTCTTGTTGAATGCCTCGACCAATCCATTTGCTGCCGGATTGTAGGCAGTTGATGCCACGTTTTGAATATGATTCTTGTCACAGAATCTGCTGAAATATGGCTGATGAATTGTGGACCGTTATCGTGGATAATCTCTTCTGAGGTACCCCGAAACGGTAGATGACATGGTGCTTGATGAAGCTGACCACCCTGGAGTTCTTTACTTCCGCCAGTGGAACTGCTTCTGCCCATTTGAAGAAGTAGTCGGTGATGGCTAGGATGAAGCGGTGTCCCCTTGATGAATGAGGGGTGATCGATCCTACAATGTCCATGCCCCAGGCTTCAAAGGGCCAGGAGGCGACCGTAGGATGTTGTAGTTCTGACGGTGTATGGATGAAGTCAGCGTGAAGCTAGCACGCATGGCACTTTTTAGCATAGTCGACAGCGTCGGCTACCATGGTTGGCCAGTAGTAGCCCATGCGTCGCAGTCGATTCTATAACTTAGGGCCAGGTTGATGGGCCCCGCAGGTTCCATCGTGAGCTTCTCGAAGGGCTTCGGCTGCCTCTTCGTTGGATAAACATCGAAGGAGAAGTCCATCGTAGGAGCGTCGATACATTATTTTAGTAGCTGCATCGTAATAGAATCGAAGGGAACGCCTCCTGACCAAGACGGCTTCCTTCGGGTCCTCTGGAAGAATTCTGTAGACAGCGAAGTCGATGAACGGGAACCTCTAGTCTCGGACAATAACACTAGCACTTGTTGACATGGCAGGGGCCATTTGTGAGCATAGGTTGTTTTTAGGACAGACCAAGTCTCGACCAACTACCGTGACGTAGTGCTGAGTCCCGAGGGGTACTGCCAATGAGGCTGCGAGGCCAGCCAGAGCGTCAGCCTCCAGGTTTTGTAGACGAGGTACGTGTTCTATGAAGAACTTTGTGAAGTTTGAAATGATGTTCAATGCAACTTCATGATAAGGAATCAAATCTTTATGACGAACTTCGTATTGCCCTCTGATCTGGTTAACGATGAGTTTTGAGTCACCGTAGGCTTCCAGATGATTTACCCCCAGCTGTTGCGCCAGCTGGAGTCCCATGATGCGCGCATTGTACTCGGCAATATTGTTGGAGCTCGGCTTCGAAAGGGAGTAGGTACGCTGGATGACCAGCTGATCGGGGGAGACTAAGACTACCCCCACTCCTGCGATGATTTGGCCTTTGGGGCCTGTTCTTGAAGTGCCATCGAAAAACATTCGCCAGACGGAGCTTTCTCGGTGACGTTCCGGGATGTCTTCATAGAGTCTGGAGGACTCTGGGATAGGGTGTGCAGCTAAAAAGTCGGCCAGAGCCTGACCCTTGATGATTTTTTGTGGAACGAACACCATGTTGTATGGCATTAGCAGGATTGCCCATGTCTAGCCGGGAGTTCAATGACCCTGGCTTCGCCATGAGAACTCTGAGTGGATTGACTCGGGAGATGACATGAATTGTCTTGCTCAAGACATAATGGCGAGTCTTCTGGATGGCAAATACCAAAGCCAAACACTCTTTTTCAACGGGGTTGTACCGGTGTTCGGCCCCGATCAGTGTTCTACTGAGTAGTAGATAGCTTGCTCATAGCCTGCATCGCTATTCTGAGCCAGCAGAGCGCCGAGGAAATGATCCATGGCACGGACGTAGAGGAGAAATTGTTTACCGGCGACGGGTGCCACCAGGACTGGCAGGCTCGTCAAGTAAGCCTTGATATCGTCGAAAGCTTTTTGGCATTCCTCTGTCCAGACGTAAGACTCCCTTCTTCATGAGCTGGGTGAAGGGTTGACATTTTTCAGAAAGGTTTGCTATAAACCTTCGGATATATGCAAGACGTCCTTGCAGGCCTCGAAGTTCTCGGAGATTCTTCGGAGGGTCCATGTCAAGGATGGCCTTGGTCTTCTCGGTATCGACATGAATGCCTTTCGCCGTGATAATAAAGCGCAGAAAATTTCCGCTAGAAACCCCAAGGAAGGATTTAGCAGGGTTCATCTTGAGTTGATGCGCTCGCATGAGATCGAAGACTGTCTTTAGGTCTTGTAGGTGATCACCTTTGAGACGACTCTTGACAGCGATATCATCAACATAGCATTCGACCATTTTATGAAGATGTTGACAGAAGATGGTACTTATAGCTCGTTGGTATGTAGCACCAGCGTTCTTCAAGCCGAAGGGCATCAATGTGTAGAAAACCCCTTTCGACGTCCTGAATGACGTGTGTTTTGCGTCATCGGGAATATCTTGATCTGGTTGTAGCCCGAATACCCGTCTATGAAACATACGTTTGAAGCCACATGTGTTGTCGATCATCACGTCGGTGATTGGAAGCAAATTCGTCCTTCGGGCAAGCAGTGTTGAGATCCCTGAAGTCGATACAGACTCCTATCTTTCCGTTCTTTTTGGTGACATGGATGATGTTGGCCACCCAATTCGGGTGTGTTCTTCACGGATAACCTGCTGGTCAGAAGTTTGTCTACTTCTGATCGATAGCGTTCATGATGTCAGGACGGAAACGTCGTTGTTGTTGTTTTATAGGCTTGGCATCAGGTAAGATGTTAAGCCTATGCATCGCGATCTGGGGATCAAGTCCCGGCATTAGCCAGTTGGATTAAAGATTCTCGGTCTTCTCCTTTTAGACTTTTGCTGATGAAGATGGGTTTGGAAGAAGATCCATCCCCAAGGTCGATCTGCTCGACTTCGTCTTCGGTAGGGGGTTCGCGTAATTCAAAATGAGATTCCCACTGTTCTCCTAGGCGTCGAGCCCAGGGTTCTTCCTCGAAGAATTCTGGCTTGGTCTTCGCCTTCATCTTTTTGAGATTGTGCGGATGTCACGTTGGCTGATATCACTTTCTTGAAGACTGATCCGATACTGGTATCGGAATCCCAAGTTGATGCTTCGGATGAATGAGAATGTTCTACTTTTCTGCCTCCGAACTCTCTGGAGTTGACGGCGGCGTGATATAGCCCACCCTCCGTCGAGTTCGATGATAGTAGTCCTGCGGCTTTCCTTTAGGTGTTGGGAGCTAGAGAGGAAGACGTCGACCCTTGCCATAGTTTAGGCCTTTGTTGCTTTTTAGATCGTACCCCATCTTTTGGATGAGGTACTTTGCCTTGTCCGTGTACCGATAGACTTGTATTCTGCCGGTATCTGGTTCTTGCTCGAGTGGCGGAATCTTGATAACGCTCGACTTTGCCGAAGATGATGGATTCTTCGTCTCGATTCCGCGGTGGGACTATAAAACAGACCCCTTGGGACGGGACTACTCGATTTATATGATTGAAGGTCGTTATTTGTGTTTACAACGACCGTAGAACGTTATCTAATGTATACATGGCATTCCAATATGGAAGACTAGAATAATTAAAAGACACTCTATTATTGATGAAACACGAGATTTTATCCCGCGGGATTACATTGTCCAGAGAGGGTGCATCTACATCAGCAGATATGTATTCCTCTAGCTCTTCATCTGTGAGTACTGGAGTTGGTTCGGGAGAGTCCACCGCAGCTTTGACCTTGGGGTCTGAGAGGGCTATGTGGGCCTTCTTCGGCAGCTTGGATGAGATGGGATTGCGGAGGCTTGCCTTTAAGACGCACCTTCAGAGGTGCTCAACTGCGCCTTCAGTGGCTGGTGCCTTCCCTTGTAGTTTTGCCACAAGGGGCGCCGATGTTTGAGGCGGCTTTCCTTGAGCCGTATCTTCAAGGGAGCTTCAGTAGGTGTTCTACCTTGAGCAGTTGGTGCTTTTCCAGGTAGCTTGATGGTCAAGGGAGGCAGCGTCTGAGGCAGCTTCCCTTTGAGTCAAATTTTTAAAGGAGCATCAGGAATCACCTCTGGTACCATGTCCGGCTCTGCTGCCGCTTCTGCTTCATCATCAGCATCATTGGCTTTCTCTTCATCAGGCGACTTATATAAGGTAGAGTCGGTGAAGTAGGCTTCGACCCCTTGAAAGGGTCAATGTCCGTGAACTCCGTCCGGATGATGTCGTTGGGGGACACGTACTTCATACATTGGTGGAGTGTAGATGGCACCACCATGTACTCATGCAGCCATGGACGACCCAGTAGGAGGTTGTAGTTGACGTCAGCGTCCACGACATAGCAAGTCACCTCAGTTCGAAGGTTACCAATATGACACTTCAGCCGTATTTTGCCCATCGGCTCGCTTTTGCTAGCATTGAAGCCACTGATTGTTGTGTTGGTAGGCGCCAGTCGGTACATTGGGATCCCCAGTGTTGAGAGCAGCATCTTCGGGATGATGCTGAGGGAAGACCCTGGATCGATCTGAATCCGCTTCACTTTGACGGAACCGACATACCCTGTATAATATACTGGCCTGTTGTGTCGGTTGTGTTTGAACAGCATGTCTTGTTGGGTGAAGGTTATATTGGGGATAACTTCATCCGTACAATGACAGTGCACACACGTAGTCAGAGTATCCTCAGGCTGCTTGACCTGACTGATGAAGGACTCAGCATCCTTCAGGGCTTCACAAAGAGCTTCACGAGTGTCCTTGGAAAGACGAAAGAGCTCAAACAGAGATAGACGGGCAGGAGTACTGGCAAGTTGTGCCAGTATGTCGAAGTTGTGGGGCTTGGCTAGCCCCGAATCATTCTCCTTTCGCAGAGGTTTGTCAAAACGGGTCTCTACATGCTTCTGTTTATTGGCTGCTGGAGGTTTGGATGGACCTCCTTCTTCGGCAGCAGGGGCAGCGCAAGGAGGCACCACCTCGACGGCAGCTTCGTCGGGTTGGACGTTCAGCTGCGAACGGGTTTGTACAGGAAGAGCCTCTTCTGCGGATGAAGAGACCATGCGGCAAGACTTATCTTTGTCCTTGGTTTTGGAGGCAGAGCGTACCTCCGATTGAGTAAGCTCGGAGACGAGATCGGGGTGAACCCATAAGATCTCTCCCCGAGATGTAGTGAGTGGGATGTCCACTCACGTTATCACGAGTAGGTGGTAGATTGACCACTTCCATTGTCGTCTTTGGATAGGGACGACGCCATCTTGTGTTGTGGTTGGCAGTAAGGTGCCAAATTAGAGCGACACCAGGTTGGCCGAGACCATTTTCTTCTCGTAGTCGACGGAGATAACATCTGCATTGATCATGCGCTGGATGTAGTTTTTGAGGACGTAGCAGTCCTTAGTTGGATGTCCAACAAACCGATGGTAGTGATAATACCTCGATTGTCCACTTTTTCAATCTCGTCGGGATGCTTCGGGTCCGACAACTTGATCTTGTCACCCTGCTTCAGTATCTCGAAGAGTTGCAGGATTTCTTCATCTTTGAAAGAATAAATCTTCTTTGGCCTTGGTGCAAGTGGAGGCTTCTGGGTAGGTGCTGATGCACCTTTGGAGGCATTGACAGTCAATGCCTGTTTCCCCTTCGTCTCTCGTCCAGGGTTGTTGGCTGTAGGCCGTTTCCCCTTGTCCTCAAAGGCAGGGAAACTAACTCCCAGAAGGCGAGCATTGGACGCCTTCTTTTTCGCTGCTTTGGCTTCGATAATCATGGAACTTCAGTCGAGAGGAGGAGTAGAGTTGAGCCAGAGTTTGATCGCAGGCATCATGTTCATGCTGCAGGAGGAGAGAGTGCATGTTCTGGCATGCCCGGGGGCAGTCTGAAGCAGGCATGTCGGAAGCGTTCGATGAATACTTGAACTGTTTCCTTCCTCTTCTGACGTATCTCTATGAGGGACGCCATTGTCATGTCCTTTCTGCCGTCGTAGAAACGGTCATGGAAGAGACGCATCAAGTCATCGAAGGAAGATATGGAGTTATCGGGGAGACTGCAGTACCAGTCGTAAGCCACTCCCTTCAGTGTCCCGACAAATATGCTAGTGAGTAGTGCATCCTCTTTCGGAAGATGTCCCGTTTGAGATGGAAATACGTCAGATAGCGACGCGGAGAGTCCTTCCCGTCGTATGGTGTCAATGTTTGTGGTTTATACTTAGGAGGATAAACCACTTTGTTCCATTCGAGGGAATATGGTTGGGGGATCCCCATCTTTTGGCGCTCCTCTTGTCTATTCTTGGACTCAAAGTGCTCGCGCAAGTTCCTGATCATTTCGACCATCTTCCTTGGAGTGGGAGTCGGGAAGGTGGTACCGCCTGGAGTTGAGCATTTGAAGGCTCTGACGTCCGTGGTGCTTTGCGGCGGTCTGTATCCAAGGATACCCGTTGAAGGGGTACACTTGATTCTCCATTAGCCCCTGGGTCAGGACCGGTAGAAGGCACTCTCGCCAAAGCGGACCGTATTTCAAACACTGCTTGAGTCAGTGTTTGCATGGAGGCAGAGAGGGTTTTGAGTCCTTCCTCCAAGGTATCCATGCGCTGGACGAGGTCTACTGGCGGCGTATCTGACTCGGTATCACCCGCTCCCGTCATGTAGACCGCTATGACGCGATTGGAAGTGGATAGATCGGTTGAGGCTTCGCTTTCGGCCTCGCTCTCTTGTAGAGGAGGAACTTCCCCCTGAGCTTCATCTTGGCTACCTCCAGCTAGGTTCTGAAGAACACCTTCGTCTTCGGAAAAAGTATCAGCAAGGGTCTGACTACCCCCAGCTTTGTCTTGGAGGACCTCTTCGTCTTCGGGACGCATATCCTCAGGGGCTTGACTACCCCCAGCTACGTCTAAGAGGCTGACTTCGTCTCCAGGATGAAGATCCACAGGGCTTGACTACCCCCAGCTTCTTCTGAGATTTTTTTTCTCCCGAGTGCCCTCAAACACTCCTGAGGACAGGACAATTGTCTTGGTCTTCCTCGGCTGGTTCTTGGATGAGGACAAAGCCGAGGAGCTGCCAGTCGCCTTCCGAATTGATGGAGAGTTGGAGACTACGTTACAAGAAGCAACCTTTAGTTCTGACACCTTCTTCCGAGGCGACGTCGGAGGGGTGTTGATGATTACAGCCGCTGGAACACCGACTGTCTTGGTGGGACTGCTGCCTTCCAACAGCAGTTGATGGTGACGACAGCACAGGTGTGCCCTGTGAGGGGTGCATTGTGCTTGTCAATCGACTCTCCTGATCGATGTTTGTGAGTGATCACGTTACGCAGATCGTTGGAGGAGAATGCTGCCTTCGTACCCCCATCAGGCGTATGGCAAGGCCAAGCACCGGGGTGGTCAAGTGAATGCTACGCCCCCTGATCCAACACCAAACAGGCGCTCAGATCAGTAGTGGGGGAACAACATTTACAGTGACTTGAACGAACCTCAACGCACAATCAGTGGAGGCACAGGAGTTCAAGACCACAGGGTTTGCCTTGCTCAACTTGGTTGCAAACGCAACAGATGCGCCCAAGTGAGACAAGGACTTTGAAGGTCGACTCATTTTCGCGCAGAAGCACCCGAGTCGACCTTATACAGCTTACCATTAGCAGCGCGCATGATTGTGAGCGCATGCTTCTGGTTTGCTGCCAGCATATCACGTTTGAGACGCATGGCCCGTGCTGCCTTGGACTTCTTCGTACCAGCCCGCTGGGGTGCATAGTACTCAGAG